>JARJLF010000470.1:0-190442 GCA_029378395.1 Mycena leptocephala
AGACCATTGGAAGACTAACTAGAACAGGTAACTATGTATAACAATAATAAAGGTTTTGTAAAACCGGTGCAAACAGCGAATGTTCGGTTACTTTTGGTAATTCTGAGTAGCGCACCATATTTTACATGTTCTGTTCCAATGAAGGCGCAGTGGTTGTGGCACGTCCGATGCGTTGAGGATAGTATATCCTAATGTCGAAACGGGCGTCCCGTGCATTGGTATTGCCAGTGATGCCGACCTTTGGCCGAATGTGGGCATCAGACAAAGTACGTAGGTCCAGTTAGTTTCTTGGCCGTTCCTTTTTAAATAACGATGTGCCGCAACTCTAGTACGTCCTTACATGTCCCATGACATTGAATTCGATGGACCGACCCGAAACCCGAACGCACACCGACGCCGGCGCCATGAGGTGACATGGCCTTGAAGGTATCTTTCCGTGCCTTGCTTAATTCAGAGCAATGTTTAGATCTCCCCAGGACTGCTGTCACGAGCAGCGCCAGTATCGCCGCTGCCCTGTCTTGCTACTGCCGCCTCCCTGTGCCACCAATACTACCGATACGCAGGAGTCATCACCACCAACGTGGAACCCTCGACCCTCAGCTGACGTTGTGCGGCCGCCGATACTTACACTCAGATAGGTGCTGCTGGACTCTCGGCGGTCGCAGTCATATGCTTGCGAACTCAATACACCACTTCATGACATTCACACGGACTATTGTAACGCAGCTATTCTGTGTAAAAATTTGAGGTCGTGTATAATGTGTGTAATAGGTGCTACGAATTCCAATAAAAGTCATTGTCAGCCAGCAATACTTCGATATTGTCTGTTACGGAGACGGGGATGGAAACCCTGGTGCGGTCGTTCAGTCTAAGGAAATTTTCGACTGTGAAGAGGTCGGATGTACCAATTCGCACGGGCCCCGTAGGTCTTTTGCGTTGTATCGGTGATGTCGAAATAGACCGACTGCGAACATTCCGATTTTGAGGTGGGGTAACGGGTCGATCTCCTTGCGAATCTGGGTCCAGCACCTCGTACTGAAGATTCTGCAGGTCAAGACGAGTGCAGATGCTATTCTCGGAGCACACCCTGAGATGATGCTCCATAAAATGTCGGATTGCCTCTGGGCCATTATCCCAGTACATATGCTTGTCCCGTTCTCTCTCCGCGCTTAAATGAATTAGTAGCTTCGATAAATGAGCGATATAAATACCCACGTATGCATCTGAGGATCGATGAGAACCATGACCTTGCCGTTGTACATGCCTAAGTAAGATATTTCAAGACGTGGGTGGCGGCGCATGCAGGAAATAAAATACCTTGGAGATCACACAAAATGGCGTCATTGTTGGTATAAACCGCGGTGAAATGAGAGAAAGCATGAAGAGCCATAGTTAGATCGTCGGTGGGAGCTGGACCGCAGTCGTCGTTCCCAGTGAATTTTTGGATTGGTTTGTGAGCGGGGCCACATGGCAGCAGACGCGTAGCTAAGAACTTGAGGTGTGGAAGTCGAGCATCCGGATCGACGTCCGAGTCACTCAAAGGCTGTAGAGTCCCGAGGATCGCACCGTCTACATGAAACCGGAAACCTGAGAAATAAAATCAAGCACTCTCCAGAATAAATAGTCAAATAACTTGCGAGGAAAGGGGACATTTCGTTCAAGAGCGAGGGTTTCAAACTCTTCGCGCACGCTTTCACCGAATTCCAAGTTCCGCAATTCTTCGACAAGCATGTCATGGTGTTTTTCAATTTGTTGTAATTTCTCGTGGAATCAGACAGTATTTCGGGGAAGAATCCAAGATAATATTAGTGTTTGGCTGAGCTCTGCAAACACTTGAGGAATACAGGGAAACTGAAGCTACTTATATACTAAATATCCAATGTAACTAGAATGTTCCTACATATTCTCCAATATTCCTAGGTATTCTACTACTGACTTGTTCTGACTCGGAATGACTTGTTCTGACTTGCTGTGTATCACAGCCTCGGCCATGATGCCGGATTGACTCAACTCCAACACAATTGGGTATTTTTCATCGGAGCTCTGGCATAAAGCATACTCGACATTTCCGATGCGCGCCTGCGAAGCGAAGCAACCATCAAGAGGCGATCAAGGGCAGGAAAATCAAAGTACTATACATATATAACTCGTTTCGTCGACCCAGCGCCGATATAACCTGTTTCGTGAAAGGCTTCTCCCCTTTTAGATTTTTTGAGACCGTCTCTCCAGTCGATTGCAATCTGGATCGGCTCCCATTCGGCGTCGTGGGGTATGGAGTACACAGTTCTCCCACCCTTAATTGTTCCGGCATAGCGCTTGAACATACAGGTGAACATTAGCGGATTCCGAGAAAACCGAGGCCCCGGAGGTGGAGCTTGGGACACGACTCGACGCGGGACGTAAGCACTCTTTCGGACCTCTGGTTTGGACGGACGGCGCTGTTTCTGGTCCCCGGAGGCAGCACTGGCAACACGTTTGCTTGGACGAACACTAGACGAGGGCCGGCCAGATGCTGGAATACCCGATGGCATTGCAGACGCGCCATCAAGCACCTGAAATATTTGTAAGTCAATATATGAACGAGACACAAATACAACTTGCAAGGTCTATTTCGTTCACTATGAGGCGAAGAAAGAGGGTTTTAGTATTGAATTGGGCTTCGCTGATATAATTCTGCATCTTGAAGTGCTTAAGGAACTCCAGCACTGTTCCCGTCGTCGTCGCGGTCGAGTTAATGCGGACAACATTGGCGGTACTGATCACAGCATAAAATGTGACTATGGATCTGCAGGGACAGCGTCAGTTAGAATGAACAGCAAATTAACCCGAGTCTCACCGATAGATTTTACCAGCAGTAGGATGCGACTCGGCGTGGAACTCTTGTGTTTCAACAACTATAGTGTCGAGGGCTAAATTGATATCATCTTCGTCGTTGAAATGTTCGATAAAGCGGATCTCGGGGAGCTAAAGATGGGATGGTCTGAGAAACGTTCTAAAGTGACGGCAGTAACGCACTTGAACAAACGCTGATGCCCCATTTTTTTTGGAAACAGATTTGGCCATAGAAATGTTGAACTTTACTTTGTTGCCCTGCTCGCGCTTGTCCTTGAGTTCTTGGATGTATTCCCTGCTCTTCGACGTTGATCCCGTGCCAATCCCGGACATGCTAGCCTTAGCTGCAACCGCTTTCAGGAGACTGGGACTTTGTGCGCGCGGAGTGCCTAAACGATGTTGAGAAACATTTTTTTTATGTCCTCGGACAAGGCCCATAGATCAGAGGTGGATTCACTTGTCTGCAAGGCTAGAATCTGGTCGACTGCTCCAGTTAGCTGAACAATTGGCCCCGCAATTGGTGAATCCCCCGCCGCTGGAAGAAAATTTAGTTCAGACTCGAATACCCATAATAGTATATTGAACGCACCGTAAGTCTGACAGCATTTATGGCAAAGCGGCGATTGGAGTTGACCGTACACAAGGGAACAGCTTTTGCACTGTGCCTTGCTCTGTTTCAAGGGGTCGGTATACGCGACTCCGAGTCGGTAAACGAAGGAAAGACTTACCCGTGTAATAGCCTTTTCGACATCTGAAGTAGTAGCCATGAGGAGCGCACATTTTTGACAGGGCCGACCATCCTCGAGTGCATAGAAATCCACACTGCACTCTTCGCAGATTGTCATGATGCAAGGGAGAAAATTTTACGTGGGAAAAGCGTAGTCCATGTCCTCAGCGGAGACCACGACTTTCGGCCATTTCAAGGCGGCGGCGCTGTCGGATCTGTATCCGTAATCAAAATTGTAAAACCACTCACAGGCGCCGGCGGGCCTCAGTGTTATAACAAAGAATGTAGGATGCACATTCGTATTGTGACATTGTCGGGACGATAAATCATTGTGCTATGGTCAAGTACATACTGTGTATGGGCATCTCTTCTTATTTGGCGCCGGTACCCACAGAGTGCCGATGCACGCGACGCGATGATGCGACGACGCGACGACGCGATGCTTGTCGCGGTATCATGTGAGGGTGAGAGGAAGAGGATGACTGCGAGGTGCTTAGCACAGTGGGATATAACACTGTGACGGTCGGCAGAAGGCTGCCGCTGGGACCCCAACAGCAGATTTTGATCATCACTTCCTAAAAAAGACCATGGCCTTGCTCGTCAACCGTACATACGTTACCTTCCGTCACGGGATGCCGGATAATTGGATCGCCTTCTAATCATGCATCACTGCGCTGCGAAGACAGTTCGCGACCCCCATGAAATTACCCCGATCCCGCACGGAATTCGGCGACAGTCTTCCACTCCCCCACCGAGAAACGGGAGCCATAAAGTGACAGTCGATAAATATTCGGGTTTTAAGCACGGATCTTACCCGACCAGCCGATTCTAAGCCAATTCTAAGGGAATTCTAGTGCACACGATCAGGCCCTAAGTAGTTGAACGATCAGTGTGAATTTATGTAGTTTTTGAGTGATCAGTGTGAATCGTTGATTAATTGAGTTTAGAACTTGTTTTACGGGCCTGATTGGGTGCACTAGAATCGCCTTAGAATTTGCTTAGAATCGGCAAATCGGGTAAGATCTGTGCTCAAAATAGATGCACAGCATCAGGCTATATATGGAGTGCCGTTTTCGGGTGCGGGAAGCCATGCGGAAATTTGGGCGGGACCCAAGCCGGACTGTCTCCGCACCATCGCAGCATTGATCCGTGATTGAGATGACGGACGGCAATGTGGCGGACCCATTACGTGAATATGACGTTAAATACTTATAGATTCTGGAATTCTGCCTGTTAGAATCCGCTTAGAATCAGTGTATTCGCTGAGAATAGATGCACAGCACAAGGACCAGACTCCGACACAAGATGATCCATGGCTTATGTAGTGATGTTAAGGGCCCGGCTCGGCCGGAATACCCCGGCTTGGGCTCGGCTTGAGGTGGCGCTCAAACCCGGCCAGTGACATTCCTGGCCCACAGTGTCAAGTGCAAGCAGAAGTTCGAACTCCACAAGGCTCTCCAGTTTCTAGGGGATGTCTTCCATGCACAGGGAGATCAGGATACAGCCATCAGCCTCTTTACTGTTGCGTTGGATGGATTCACCTGCATGGATGTCCACCGCAGCAGAGCGGAATGTATGGTCCGACTCGGGGACATCTCAAAGCTGAATGGAGATGAGCTCAAGGCAGTGGAACTCTGGCAGACAGCAAGACCACTGTTTGAGCGGTCATCACAGGGAAAGCAGTTTGCTCATCTCGATGAAAAACTTGCTGACCTGAATGACAACCAGTCACAAGAGGTTCAGCAGGAAACCGTGGACCATCTCTCCGAGCCACCTGCACCACCTGCACCAACTGAGCATCTTGAACAGTTGTCTGGCACGGAGAGTACTAATTCCACAGGGATTGAAGTGATAGAGAATATGGGTTTGGAGGAGAAAAAAGCCTTAGTGCTTGTGGATACCTGATTTTGAACACAATAAATAGCTGCCTGTCCCCGCTCTTGTATTTATGTTTTGTATGGCCATGTCAAATATGATATTTATTTATTTGTGAGTTGAAATTAAATACCGGTTGACAGGTCAGCTGAGCCCTCTCCAACTGACAGGCCTCGATGGGCGCCCCACATGAAATACAACTAGGTCATCCTAAGTTCCAAGCGGTTAGACCGTACAGATGTCCCGGCAGACAAACGAAGCGCCCGCGACAACTTGCTGGAGTGGAACTCCTTTACAAGACTGACGGGGCGGGTATACGGGACTCCCTGCAGGTGGGACGGTTTGATTTCCTGGAAGGGTGGCAAAGATGGGTGTGGGCCAGCGCGATGTCGAGACGCACGATGTCCTTGAATAAGCAGGACATTTCCCTGTGCATATATGTAGAGATCAGAAGACTTGACGCCCGGAACCTCGAAAGTCGCTCCGATGTTGAGATGGTCGGGATCATAAAAAAATTCTGCCCTACTGTTGTATTATCTAATTTAGAATGCTGGCCAGTGGCATCCCCAGCAAAAATATATACCTTACAGCCAATGTCGGAACCGAGGCACGAACGAAAATTTCTTGTTTTGGGACGTTTTCAGAGAATTGTAAATATCTTAACCAGTTCTCCACCGATTTGGATAAAATTTATCTACATATGTTGGGCTCATCCGTGCGGAATTAGTGACAGAGAGGAATTTGTGAAAATGTTATGCATTAGGTAAATTGTGTTTTCAGGCTGCTTTGGGCCGAATGCATTCCAGCATGCCCAGAACATGTCCCTGCGACCTAGTATTTTGGGAGGGACAACATCTATACCTCAGCAAACATGTGACAGAGCCATAATTTTATGAAATCCCTGGATAAATGTATTCCTTACAATATCTCTGAATGTCAAAATCACCAAATGTATCCAGTGGAGCTGGAGGGGACTGTAACTAAATTATCCCTACTTCTGGCTCTGTCACATGCTTTCTAAGGTACACATGTTGTCCCTCCCAAAATAGTAGGTCACTGGGACATGTTCAGGGCACGCTAGAATGCATTCGGCCCAAAACCAGCCTGAAAACACAATCACCTGATAGATAATATTTACACGAATTCCTCTCTGTCACTAATTCCGCACGGATTAGCCCAACATATCCAGATACATTTCATCCCAATCGGTGGAGGCGCTGATTCAAACACAACATAGATAGAGAAACAGACGACCCGAGACGGAAGTCTGAAAATGACTTGATTGCGGCATAAAGAAATGATGATGGAGAGTCTTTAGATGAGTCTGTCGGACTTGACCGAGGCCATATGTTTTGCTCACAGAGCTCCAAATACGCAACGGATTTAGGTGTTCTTGCGGGCGAAACTGCTCAGAATTTGTCTGGCTTGCCGCTGCAAAAGAGCCCGTTCAGAAATTCAGGCGGGAAGCTGAGAACCAGCGCGGTGCGTCATTCGCGCCCATGGCGGCACCTCGGGCATTGGAAATTGATCCGCCGGCACGCGTTTGGGAATGCAAGGTCTTGTTTTGCTCACAGAGCACCATGTTCTGCATATTGGCCATGGACGTCAGTGCCAGGAAATCCTCTTTGGCTCACTTCCCGGAACCATGTGGTGCCCCCCGGTCTGCGTTTGAAGAATGCGCTTGAGCTCGTCTTCAAGTTGAGATTCATGGGTATCTGGTTACATCCGTAGACACGAATGTCTTCGCAAGGCAATACGCCATCAAAGCGTCCAACACGAAGAGTATAGCGACATCATTTCCGGTCTTTCAGGAGCGGTTCGTTCCCAGTACGCAAGGGCATATAGCTGTCCACGGCCGCCGTTGAATGCTACCTCACATTTATATTGGGATGCCCGTACTCCTTTGACACCGACTTTGTTCTTCTCCAAGAACATCTTGAGGTCGAGCAGTTCTTTTTTTGTTGGCTGCGCGGAGGCAATTTATATCCCATGCTTACTGTTCTCTTTTTGGAAACCGGTCAAATGCCCTTTCGCAATCTGTAGGTAATGTTGGAGCTCGAACCCTTGCTCGCACTTGCGCGAAAATGGAAAGCCGAGTGGTATAACCACCCATCTGATGCGTAATCGGCGGGAATTGGGTCATCCATTCGTATCGTAAGGCACCCATGACCTATTAGACTCGGGGAACATAACCAAAAAGTTCAGCTCACCCGCTATTCCCGTGCTTTTAGGTTTCACTGGATATCATAGGCCCTACCCGTCCACCGAGTCTTTTCGTGAGATGTCTTTATACTTCATTTAGATGCGGACTGGCTACCACCGCGATCTGGCCGTAGATGCCTGTAGCGTACATTTAGACGCGGTGTACATAGGTACAGTAGCTGCTAGTTCGTGATTGGAACCACGGCAGTAATACTCCTCCGTGCTGCTTCGACTGGAACGTGCCTTCCACAGGGTCTCCACTGCTCACTTGATATTCCGGTCATGCTTGTTGTCGGATCCGCAGCTCTTCTGTTGTCATCCCTGAACGAAAGCTGGCTACAAGAAAGGTGGCCTCAGTCAGATCAAAGGGTAGGACAGGATCCGGCCCCACACGGCAGCACACGGCTCGCTCCCGCACAATCACCTTTCAAATTACTTCTCTTTCAGATAGGCTCGCGAGATGGGAAGCCATCCTTTCGCCAATAAGAAATGCTCGTTTACATCTCTCAGTAGGCTCGCATTAATAAATTCAACCGAAGTGGTGGGGCGCGAAGCGCCGCGTTTTTGTGAGATCTGAAATTATCATTACACCAAGCTTGGTCAATGCTGCCTCCACCGACGCACATCTATCTATAAACGCAATTACGCTCTATCCGGCTCCTCTCTGCGACCGAGGTGGATCCAGTGCCGTGCCAGATCATCGCCAACGAGACGACACGCCTTTATGGGTCAGCTTCTCTGATGACGAGAGTGGAACACACCTATTGGAGACAACGGCTTGGGATAGGGCGACTCGGGCCGATCACTCCATTGGAGTACTTTTCAGTCGCTTTTGTGCAGTTCCTCGGTGGGTCAGCGGAGCATTACGGCTTGTTTCTTCGCGTTCATCTATACCAAGTCTTTGAATCGCCTGTCCAATTGCTGCTTTATTGTACTCTTTTTCTTTCAGAGCATGGTAGGCCGTAGGATTGCCCTTGTGGAAAATACAATAATGACCAAAATTCACGGTTATTGAAGCACACGCTTCAAAATACAATAATGGTTTAAATGCAAGGCCATCGAAGCACGCGCTTCACATTGAATGCCTTGCGTAAAACTCAAAAATGGCTCTGGATGGAATCTAAAGCGAGGGAAATGTTTGCAATGACCTGAGTAAAAGTGGAGCGGGAAGAATGGAGAGCTGGTTTGTATTCTATCGGAAAGATGATCTATATATCATTGCTTCCCCTCAAATGGAAGACATGGAAGGTCGGCCGAAGAACTTTAAGGAGAAAGGAAAGCAAAAGGCACCGGTTGTTGTTGTTGATTCTGACGAGTCCGGGATGTATTGCGATACATTTGCAGTTACATGTCGTGTATATACGGTGTCACACACGGTTGTAAAAAAAAAAAAGTGTCACCCGTGGACACCCGCAGGCACCTGCGGATTTACCCGTACCTGTGCATGGCAAACCCGTGCGGGTGCGGGTCTGTCTCTGGTCCCACATTTACCTGTGGATTTCCACCCGGGTTTGACCCGGATGACCCGTGGTAGACCCTAACTGCCTGCGATAGTGGGAGAGGGAAAGCTCGGGGAAATGGGTACTACATACTATGATGTCCTCTACCATCTCACATTTTGAATTGTACAAAAAGGTACAGGTGATAACGAGATATCCAGCCCGCAAAACGGTGAAAAAGCTGCCAAAATCGGTCAAAACCATTAAAATCGGTCAGAAATGCTCCAAAATGACCGTTTTGCGAGCTCAATATCTCCCTATCCCCTTTATTTTTTTTTCATAATTCAAAGGGTAGGACAGTAGAGGACATCTTGAGCTACAATCCGGCTGATTCGGTTTGCCCCCAAAAAAATCCTAGCTCCAGTTTGAAAATTCGGGTCTCTGGTCTTTTCCATATTTGACCCTGAGTGATGGCGCATCAACATATTTTGATCTGATCACTAGTGCAGAACGGTCGGGAGGGTCCTTCTGTACGATATTATAATGTAGTTTACCCAAAAATGTTGTCTCAATGTGGAGATATGAATGGAAAACCGATCGGTCAATCATTTTGTCCACATAGTGGTTCTTGGTCATTACAAAAGACAAAACTCTGTTCATGCTGAATTTGTCCTCTGAATTTTTGCACTTTCTTTCACAACCATGTATTCCAGGCATTCAAAGTTAAATACATGGGAAAGGGGCACTATGAGCTGATTTTATTGCTACACAGGATCAATTTGGAGCGTGGATGATTGATAAGTTGAACTGACATAAGTTGTGCAGGGAATACCAATCCTTCATCTTGCTGCTGAATTGGTGCTTCGAGCCACAAACTCCCGCCTTCATCCTGCTGTCCCCTTGATCTTGCCTAAATTGCACCTTCATCATGCTGTCATCGGCGTCCTATCTGGTTCTTACGAAGCTTTCGCCCAGCTTTCATTTTGCTGCTCTCTACATGCATGGTCCCACCTTCATCACTCTTGCGGTGGCGCATCTTTATAAGTCCAGCTCAGATTGATGTACTATGGTCCTTTGTCGCTTTCCGATGTCGAAACCCTCTTGGCCAAGACTTGGCCTTGCGATGTTCAGTTTGACCACGAACCTTTCTTCGGGATCGAGGCTCACAGCAGTCAGTGTTTATTTACTACATCGCAGGGCTATTTCTTCCGCTGCATGTGCGCTCCCCCATAAGTAAATTGTTTAATATGGAAACCTAGGGGAACGGAGGAGCGCTGTGAACACTCCGTTGCCCTCAGCTTCCCGCATCTCGACGTTACTCCTTGATTATTTGCCCCTTTTTTCCGCCTTCATCTTTCCGGAGAGTCATATTCTTCTGACCGTTATCGCGCTCATAAGGGAATAGAGAAGAGGATTGGGTCCTGGCTCTCGGCCGCTATGCACGAAATTCAAAGCCTGACACACTGCGTTCAGGCCCCCCCTCGCAGGGCCAGAGTCTAGGCGCGCTGATGCGTTGGCTGGGCGAGTCTATTTTCGGCGAGGCGTGGCTATATAAATAGACAGTTGTGGTCCCGGTCACCTAGACGACGCTCAAGCCGAGGCGCGCTGAGAGCTGGCACAGCGGCTTAGACATAGCGAACTCTTGACGGCTCCGACTGCCTCGATGAAGGCTTGCTAGCCATCTAGCCACATCCTCCCACCTAGAAAACTGTATTCACCGGGGGTAGCCTTGTCTCGCGCATCGTTTTTGGCGATGCGCATCTATCGGGCCTGAATGCAGTGACGTAACGGTCTGCAGGGTGACGAAATTGGCCTCAGTTTCATTGATGAAAAGTCCGCTGGGTCACTTTTCTGAGGCAGCCAGTTTGTCCAGGGGCAAAATCGGAGTAGCCTCTTGTTTTACGGAAATTGATCTCAGTTAGTGACGGCTGAATTAAACGGCCCTGCAGCGAAATTGGCCCAACTGTGAATGACTGGTTCAGCCGGCAGGGCCACTTTTCTGAGGCAGTCAGTGTCTCAAAAGACATCATTTCAATAGCCTCAAATCGTTTTACGGAAACTGACCTCAGTTCGAGCGACTGCGGAATAAAACGGTCTGCAGGGTGGTGCAATTGGCCTCAGTGTGAGTGACTGGTGAATTGATGAACAGCCTGCTTCGCCACTTTTTGAGGCAGCCAGTTTGTCCAGGGGCATCATAAGAGTAGCCTCAAATTGTTTTATGGAAATTGATCTCAGTTCGAGCGACGGCTGAATGATACGGTCTGCAGGATGACGAAATTGGCACCAGTGCGGTGAATTGATGAACGGCCGGCTCGGCCACTTTTTTGAGGCATCCCCAGAGTAGCCTCAATTTTTTTTACCGAAATTGATCTCCATTCGAGCGACGGCTGAATGAAACAGTCTGCAGGATGATGAAATTGGCTCCAGTGCGGTGAGTTGATGAACAGCCACCTGGGCTACTTTTCTAAGGCAGCCAGTTTGTCCAGGGGCATCCTCAGAGTAGCCGCAAATTGCTTTACGGAAACTGATCTCAGTTCGAGGGCCTGCAGAATTAAACGGCCTGCAGGGTGGCGAAATTGGCCTCAGTCTGAGTGACTGCTTAATTGATGAATGGCTCGCTGGGCCACTTTTCTGAGGCAGCCAGTTCGTCCAGATGCATCCTCAGCGTAGCCTCAAATCGTTTTACGGAAATTGATCTCAGTCCGAGCGACAGCTGGATTAAACGGTCTGCAGGATGACCAAATTCAACACAGTGCGATGAATTAATGAACGGCCCGCTGGGCCACTTTTCTGAGGTAGCCGATTTGTCCAGGGGCATCTTCAGCGTAGCCTCGAATTGTTTTGCGAAAATTGATCTCAGTTCGAGTCGCTGCTGAATTAAACACTGGACTTTGGTCAAAATATTATATGTAG
This sequence comes from Mycena leptocephala, assembly GCA_029378395.1. Lineage (NCBI taxonomy): Eukaryota > Fungi > Basidiomycota > Agaricomycetes > Agaricales > Mycenaceae > Mycena > Mycena leptocephala. The sequence goes on from JARJLF010000470.1 coordinate 11,989, forward strand.
TCGTGCCAATATCTATATAAGAAAAGCCGTGGGTTGGATTTAATCCGGGATTAAGTAATCGGACCATCGAGGGATTAAACAGGGATTGATCCTGATTTAAAGCCGCAACAAAATCAAGCACCCTGCGAGAATCGAACGGCAGACATCCGGAGAACAACGTCGATCAATGAGGAGCGGATTTACCAACTGGGCTAAGATGACCATACTTGACCTCACAGGTTGTGTTGTGACATCAGGAGGTCGCTTGCTTGGAGGTCTGTTAATGCTTCTCCAACTTCAGGTAGAGGAGGATGTTAGAATGATCAATCCTCAAGGATTCATCATTAATCCAGCAAGTATGATTTATCTTCCTGCACCCATGCTGGATCGATTAAACATTGATCTTTCATCTGTCATTCAGCAGTGTTGGGGCCAACTGATTTTGTGGGTCTGTTAATGCTCCTCCCACTTCAGGTAGAGGTTTGATCTGATGATGTTTAATCTTCAAGGATTCGTCATTAATCCAGCTTACAGCCATTGTCGGAACCGAAGGCGCGAACGAAATTATCTTGTTTTGGTAAGTGTTTGAAGAATTGTTTGTACCTCGATCAGTTCTGCGCCGATTTGGGTGAAACCCAGGTAGATTTGACGTGATAATTTAAGCGCAATTAGTGATTCAACGCGATTCATGAAAATATTATGTGTTAGGTAATCTGTGTTTTTGGACCATTTTCCTACCGAATGTAGTCTAGCATGTCCAGAACATGTCCCAGTGACCTAATATTTTGGGAGGGACAACATATATACCTGATCAAACATGTGATAGAGCCAGAATCGTCACGTTCTCATCCCATGGTTCGGGGCAATAACCCGAAGCCCTACCATCCGTAAAAAACCTCCCGCTTGTCTGCCTGATATCCCAAACAAACCTTGACTCGATCTCGAATGGCACAAATTGGCCACCACTGTAGCGAGCCAACAATGTCTGCTGGGGACCTGGGATTTGACTCGGTTATTCAAGATACCTAATAGTGTATTATACCACGCTGATCGGGCTTTTAATTGTCCGACATCCCTTTCAAGGTGGGGTAACATCGAGAATCACCCAACTCAGTTGACGCATACAGATGGATTTTTTTGGAGGGCTATTTGGGATAAGGGTGCCCTGGTTTGCTATGCTATAGTCTCTTATAAACAGACGCTACAACAATATCTGAGCTCAAGCCTCGCTTTGTTGTAGGTTTGCTAACAGGTATGTCCTACTATATCCTATTGAGACATGCATCTTCATTTGGGCCTTGAATGCCCTGGAAGAGATGTTGGTTCAAACATCTCTGAATTTTGAAATGTGAATGTTGTGGAAGTCTTGAGGAATTTGACACTTTTTATTTCGGTGATGTCGCCACAACATCTGGCCAATGTTGTGACAACTATTTACGAACATTCTGATTGAAACGTCTCGTAAACGTTCCTCCCGAACGGCGGCGTAGGCGCGTGCATTCTTGTATTCAGCTACTCTTTACTTATCTCTTTGGATCCCCCTCGCTCGTTCCACGAGATATCTCGGGCCTAGGGGTTGCCCTTACACCGTTACCCAAGTTACATATGTACATATATAGGTGTTAAGCACATTCACACATCATTTACTCCACAGGAATGCATCTCATCTCCAGACACTTATAACCCATATCGAGGTGACCCCGCGAGATTTATTGCATACTCGCGATTATTCTGTGTCATGTTGACCAGATGGTCCGAAGATGTTTGCGAGCCTTGAAAGATCACGGTGCTGGTGATGTTTGCAGCCGAGGCAGTCATTTCGTAGACACAAAATGGGGGGAAGTTTTGTTTCTCCCCCTCTTCCCATCGAAAAGAGAGGGGATTATTCCCATGGACCGGAAGACCAATGAGTTCAAAGTCCTGCGCTCGTGGGCCAAGTCCAACATAGGTTGTTAAGGTCCTTAGCTGGGAGATGTCAGCCTCGCCAGTCATTGATTCTACTGCTTCCGCTAAACCGACGTCCATAGTTAAACACAGTTGATCAGATGCTTGTGGTACGATTTCAGTCGCTTCTAGTCTAAATTACATGTTGTCCTCAAACAGAATATTAGTTTGTAATCTGTAAATAAATCAATCCGCGCAAAGCTGATATAGTCCCAGCCTTGTGTAAGTATTCTGGATTCCATACAGCTCAAGAGCATTTCTAAATATTTTCAGCAATTTCGGAGGCCTGAAGACTATGTTCCAGCAAGACTGCTATAAAAGACGGCCATAATCACATGATCAAAATAGCTTTCTATATTTCGAGATTTCGAAGAGACAGATAGTCAGGCACAGGTAAGACAACCAGTACTATGCTGAATCCCCATGGGCCATGGAATATCGCGTCTTTTGCGAAACACACGACGCGACTTGGATTCAAACTCCGCGATTACATAATAACGGGGCACTACGATCAAAACCCTGCGGTAAACACAAGACTACACAGCCACCTGCCTTTGTCTTCTTTTGCGACGCATAAGTAGCCTCACCCTGGCTTACCGGCCCTTGTAATTCATGGCTGGAATACCACCCAATCCCCCCCATGTCTCTCTGGAGGCACGGCACAGAGGCACTACAAGCAGATCCAAATATCGTACCGGTTCGTCGAGCGGAATTGTTAGATTGGGCCGTCGTGTGGTGCGGCGGCCCATCCAGACGGTGCATTGAGAGAGAACGGCACAGGAAGACAAAGGGGAGATGAGGGGAACACCACCAATGTTTTGGCACGGTTACATGGTTGCTGAGCTAATGCGTGTTTCAGGGGAGTTGCAGAGAATTTAACCCCCGCCCTTAGCCAGAATGAATATTTTTCTCGGTGTCACATGGCCGTCGGAACAAGGACCGCGAAATTCTGGTCCCTCTCTCGTAAAAGTGGAATAGCCACCAATGTTTTGACACGGTTACGTGGTTGCTGAGCTAATGCGTGTCTCAGGGGAGTTGCAGAGGATTTAACCCCCGCCCTTGGCTAGAATCAATATTTTCCTCAGAGTCACATGGAGGTCAGAACACGGACCTCAAAATTCCGGTCCGTCACTCGTAAGTAAAAGTGGAATAGCTACCAGTGTTTTGACACGGGTACATGGTTTCTGAGCTAATGCGTGTTGCAGGGAAGTTAACCCTCGCCCTTGGCGGCCAGAATCAATGATATCCAATAGATATTGAACTTTATCTGAGCATCCGGTCTTCCTCTAGTCAGGTTGACACTCAAAGCTGGATGTCCAATTACAGTGGTGCTCTAAATAAGTGCCGAGCCTCGGTTTGAGGTCGTTTCATGGTCGAATTACTTCAAACAAAATTGTAGCACGAACATTCAGTGTTTCTAAGCTTGTTCGCATCAAAAAAGCCATACCATACCTACTTCAATGTCGCGGAATAAAAATATTTGGGGTATTCTGAAAAATCAACTTTGTAGACTGGCTTGCTATCGAAAATCGGTCATTACAGCATGAAAGCACTTGAAAAATGAAGTATACTGACATTTTAGTTGACTTGATTTGATACTGTTTTGAGCTCACACGGAGGCTCCCAAGTTCGCCATTTTGGGCGAAAATGGACAAAAATGCTCCCAAAAAAGCAAAAGTGACCGATTTGCAGTGCCCATTGTGAGCTCAAATGAGTATCAAATCAAGTCAACTAAAATGTCAGTATACTTCATTTTTCAAGTCCTTTCATGCTGTAATGACCGATTTTCGATAGCAAGCCAGTCTACAAAGTTGATTTTTCAGAATACCCCAAATATTTTTATTCCGCGACATTGAAGTAGGTATGGTATGGTTTTTTTGATGCAAACAAGCTTAGAAACACTGAATGTTCATGCTACAATTTTGTTTGAAGTAATTCGACCATGAAATGACCTCAAACCGGGGCTCGGCACTTATTTAGAGCACCACTGTATGGTTCTTCATAACCCAGATGCACTGGCAGCACAGGGACTTTGTAATGCGTCACTGCGCCGGGCTGCGTCAATATCCCGCGTCAAAACAGCGCCTTGCAACGTTAGTTCAACCCATGCAGCGTCTCAATCTGCACCAGTGCTGCGCCGTGACACAACGTCACTGTGACTGAGCAGCGCCAATGCAACGTCAATCCAACCGTCAATGTCAATCCCAACATTGCACGGCCCGGCGATGTTGCGCCTGTGTTGCGCTGGTCACTGCGTGTTTCCACCAAAGTATCCAGACGTCCTGCTTGTCGCCAGGGCTGTCTTCTGCTCTCAGAACGCTCAGCATTCAGGACCATGTTTGTCCACTCCGAATGATTCACCTGGAAATTATCACATTTCACTTCATTAAAACTACACCAAGCACAAAACATTATTTACCCGGCACACCAGCGGTTCAATACGTCGTACGCTGGTCTGCGTCAGTGCACAGCCACCATGTGTCAGTTCGTTCGACATTGACTGACGCATCTAAGAATCAAATTCGTGATTTTGGACCCAAATGATTGTTTTATATGCCCTAGGTGCCCTAGTGCAAACAGGAGTCCTGTCCTTACAATTTTGAGCAAGTTATGTGGAAAATAGTCATGAACCTAGTCTTACTTTACCGCCCATGTGGACGTCAGATTTCTCTGTATCCGAAACCCACTTACACTGTGAGCCTTGCATACCACAGGTATAATTTTTCGCCGTGATCGTTCGGAATGTGCAGTTAATTTCCGTGGCTAAACTTCGATATCTTGATTGTATAACTTGTACTAATTGACAAAAGTACCAGTTCCTCCCAATGTAAGGTCTGCCACAAGTCTTCCTGAGCTTTAATTTTGATTTTCAAGATGCTTTTGGGCTATTGGTGTTGCGTACAAGGCGTTAAAACACCGAACATGGATCTTGAATTATACTCACAGGAGATGTAAAGGCTCGAGTTCACACATGCTGATGTTAACTTTGCACAGGTGTTTCTCAATGATCATTGAAAAAAAAAAGAAGAGAATATGCACAAAATACTACGTTGCGGCAACGTTTGACGATGCGGAAAGGAATTCCGCAACATAACTAAGTGTGACGCCGTGTGACACAACGTCAATCAACTGCCGATCTGCGTCAGTTGAAAACGTCACTGCGCCGATCAAATGTTAGTACAACGTCGGTACAACGTCACAACGTCACTTTCACCCTGCCCATAGGGAGGCGAGCAGATTATTCAAAAGATTTGTCTCAGAATCAGCGTACTTGATATGGCTCATCGGCTGTGAACGTGTAATCACTAGGGGAAATGACCCGATCAAAGGAACTGGAAATTCACAATCCGTGGTTACGGCGCATTATTGCTATTTTCCAATATAATGACCCACCTCGAAAAAAAAAAGGTTTGAAACCAAGAGGTCATGCGTTCGAGCCGCGATGCCGACATCGTTTTTTGCATTAAACGAAGGCGAATAATACGTTAATTTCATCTCGTTGGGCTCAAAATTGGACAATACGGGAAAAGGTCAACAAATATTGATCGTGTCTTCAAAACATGGGACGGAGTCCTGATGGACAATCAAAATCCGGCAAATAATTGGATCAGGCAGTCTGGGGTTTTAGTGGGTATAGGCTTGCTCCGTCCTCCGGGACGGAACCCTTCGCGTGTTAACAGGAGAGTCGAGTCCCACACTGCCCGGGTTGATCCATTCATATTTGGATATATAGGACGACCGATGTACTGGGTGTGCCCAAGACTTTCAAGTTTCCGAGTCGAGTTCTGAGCAAGTTTGAATACTGGCACTGGCGCTGCTTACACCGAGTTAGGCCACACAATTATCGGCTTAAATATGCCAGATTAATGTATTTGTATGTGCATTACAGGCATAGGATGAGAGAATAGAGAGAAAAGGAGAGTTGAAAGCCATCGCCCCGAGATAGGCATCAGGCACGTGAGACCCGAAAAAAAGAAACGCGTGTTCACGGAATTATGCAAACGGCTGTATAAGGCCTCAAGAACCAGGGACAGTGAAAGCACGACCGTTTGACCCTGCTGCGCGTCGGAAGTGCTATCAAAGGAACGAGTCGGCACTAACACTGGCAGAATATCGTCCTTAGACCGACCGTTTACAAACGTCGCTTGACGCTCCTCCGATATAAATTCAGCGACCACTATGTCCTTGAAGCACGTCTTAAATTCGTAACGACAGGAGAACCCTGTGTTATTGTAGAGTAAAAATTACGAAGTGAGTCAGCTTCATCTCTGTCTCCTCACCTAGTGTCCCACACCTCTGTACTTATTCTACCTCCCGGTCACCTGGTTGCGCTGCTGCTCCAAGTAAGCAACAATTTTAGCTTCGGTAATACAGACCTTCTTCGGTCACTGACACCTCTCCACAAATCGCAAAGAGTTAAAATTTGACAGGGTTGCTTCTGTCTCACAAGAAAAAAAGCATCCGAATGTCAAGAAGAAGCAAAGAGGGGAAGTGGCTCAATGAATCGCAGCGTCTGAACTGAATCATACCACCCGTCAGTGTCTACATGCTCGCTCGGCGTCCCGACTCACCAATCACGGGGACTTCATTGGAGCTGAAATGGTTTATAGAATGTCAAGTCACGTGGTTCAAAATGCAAACCAGTAACTGCACTCTGGAAACCGCAATAATGCCTCCGAGCACGATCTGAATAGCCATAAATGTTCGCAAACATGCGCGCCTCAGAAAATGGCTCTGGGACTTCATTGGAGCTGAAATGGTTTACAGAATGTCAAGTCACGTGGTTCAAAATGCAAACCAGTAATTGTGCTCTGGAAAGCGGGACAATGCCTCCTAGCGCGATCTGAATAGCTGTAAATGTTTGCAGACACGTGCAGCTCAGAAAATGGCTCTGGGGCTTCATTGTCATTGAAATGGTTCGCAGGATGTCAAGTCACGCGTTTCAAAATGTGGACCATTGAACAAGGCAATAGGGTCAAGTGGTTCAAAATGTAAACCACTAATTGTGCTCTGGAAAGTAATGGTTTGCTGGATGTCAAGTCATGTGGCTCAAAATGTGGACCATTGCAAAGGCAATAGGTTTAGCTTTATCTCAGAGTGCTGTATAATCCAATTCGCATCAAATACGATCCCGCGAGCTCGGTTCAAGGCCCATTGGGAAATTGACCCCCTGGGGTGATAGCCAGCAAAATTCCAGTCTGAATGGTCTCCTAGGATTACTTTGTCGGGCGCTGGTCAATTTGAATTCTTAGGCCAACACAAACAAACAGCGATCGACCAGCGTAACACACCCCGAACCCCCACAATCGGCCTCCGGGCTCTACCCGAGTCACGTTGCTCGCGGTGAGCACTGGGCAACACTCCACTCAATTGCAAGCCTTGCTCGAGGGGAGGGTTCAAACTCTTGTTTTGGACGTCCCGCGATCAAGGATTGTCATGTATACATGCCTGGTAGGTAGGTAGGTACTACATCAGGAAAAAACCAGTTGACTACGTAGCGCGATATAGCCAGGATAACCTTGATAGCACTGTAGCTTAACCCACGATCTGTAGGCTACAGTAGCGCAAAGAGCCAGCTATAATTGAGCTACAGAGTCAATGGTAGCAATCCTTATCGCTGAATATACCCGTAGGCTCGTATGCTCCATAGCACTTTGTAGGACTGAAAGCTCAATGTAACCAGCATGCCGTCTACGCTGACGCAGGAAACCAAAAATGATACGCATTGCTTGAAATAAAATACTACAAGTATTCCAAACCAGCACCGGCCCAGCGTGAATACCTCACCACATTTTGAAATGCGTTCGGCCGAGTGTAAACAATGCGTGTGCGTCACCCTTCGATTTTCCTGATGACGGTCCTCGTAGGAGGCGCTGCGCGAGAACCTCAAAGTATATCCTTAACTGCACCCTGATCAGTTGACGAAGAAAGTAGCGGCTCTATGTCGAGCTTTTCGAGAAGAATCTCAACGTTTACGCGTGAGCACCTGAGGTTCCATTCGTCACCTTAAAGTTAAATCCAGACAAGACCGAAGCCGCCGACAAGACTAGCTTCGAATGGGGCGAAGGGCACCCCTTGAATGTTCTCAATGATGCGGAGCGAATTTGTGCTATCGGATTTGCCGGATGAAGGTCCTGAACTGGGTGACGAGGGCGTGCAACTCGGAGTAGTGCTGTCCACATATGATATTGATATGAAATTTTGCATATCATATTATATCAATATCATATTACAGGCTCCCAGGCCATATCGTATCTGTATCTATTATTCTGTGTATTTATTAATATGTATCATAATATATTAATAATATATCATTAATATTCCAGGATTGAGTTATTCTGTCCAATTCACCCCTTGTCAAGCGCCGATTTCAAATTGGGTGGGTTGTTGTCAGATAATTCGGGTGTCAAGTACGTTGCCAGAAGGCCATGTCATGTCCCAGCCATGTTCCCAGCAGGAATGCCATCAATGGCAGCCAGATCGTCCGGAAGCTAGCCAACTCGTGTCATCAACAGTGGGTCTGTGGATCAGTGATTCAGAATCCCACTGGGGAGGCGACTGCATTTATCCTAAATTGAGGTCCGTGAATATATGAAGAAAGAGAAAATTGAATCGGCGCAAGGTCCCCTGTCCGCCAACCCTCGGTAATCGTTTCCGGGACGGCTGTGATATCAAGCACACACCGGAGATTGCCAAATTTTGGTTGATCTGATTCTTGCCAAAACATAAACTGGTACATGAGGTATCAAATTAAGAAATAGCCCAACTGAAATCTAGTGTTGCCGCGACTTCAGACTTGGGCCAACGAAGTCGACTTGGAGTCGCCGACTTGAGCCGAGTCGAGTCGAGTCACTCGACTCGACTTGAGGTCACTCAAGTCGACTTGAGTCGGTTCCCAGGTAGGTCGCGTAGTTCGGCCCGAAAACGCGATTGGGAGCATGATCAAAATTTGTGACATGGGTGTCGTCGTCACATGTATGTGACATCCTGTGACAGCCGAATTTTTTTTTTTTGCCTTTCGTGTTTTTACGACCTCTGGAGGGCTTAGAATCAATTCCAAAAATTCATCGACTTGGCGACTCAAGTCGACTCAAGTCGACTTGGCCGAGTCGACTTCGAAACCAAGTCGACTCAACAAGTCGCGACTCGACTTTCTGAGTCGCGGCAACACTAGTCAAAATATGGCGCAATAATATCTGTGACAAGGTTGCGCATCGTTCTCTGCGTTGACCAGGACTAGTCTTTCAGGGAGGATTCCAGCTTGAATCCCAACGCCATCGCCCTCCTCGTATCCGCGCGAGTTTCGACGGGGCAAAGAGGCGTCAGTTTTGCCGGAGAAGACTGCCTGCATTGGTAACATCTCATGGACGGAACGTGAGTGAACGCGCGCTGCCCACGGCGCGAAGCCTCACGAGGTGGTGACAGATTTTTTTGCATAAATCGGGTTAGGAGTCCTGTAGCAAAATTGAGTACATGCTACTCACCGCTCTGAAGGAGACTTACGAGAATACCCGCACCTACCGATTGACCTCCCGGTATGATCAAAGATCTTACACGAAGGAAGTAACATTGCCGGTAAGATCATGATGAAGAAGATAACAACGCCTCCAGACATCCTCTGCGGTACTTTCCCTACTGAGTTCAGCATCTTTCTGAACTACAGCCGCCAACTATGCTTCGACGACAAGCCCGACTACCTTTACCTACGAAACCTGTTCCACAATCTCTTTGTGCAGAAGGGCTACCAAAACGACTATGTCTTCGACTGGAGAAAACTACGCACAAGTTCCTTACAGTAGGCAGACGGCCGTTGGGGACATCCTGTATCCCTTCCCTGGGGAAGAACCGTCTCTGCAGCATGTACCGCCACAACCAGACTTCGAGCGCTTGGGCATCCTGCAACAGATATTTCTCGTCGCTGCCGAGAAATACTTTCTCCAGCTTCACCCAGACTCTGGCCCCTTCCAGACTCGACCCCATTTTTGCTAAAACGTAGGGTTTGTAAATGAGACCACACGTGATATGATGATGCAGCAGTTGGTCGCGATGCCGACAATTCAGGGTAGCAATTTGGTCAGTGATCATAAATACATGATGGAGGGAAGGGAGGAGGTAAAGAACGCACCGTGTGCACAGGATCTTGCGGTGCTCCTCTGAGGCGGTGGCTGCTCCAAGGAAGCAGCACTAAATCGGCTAGTTGCCTGATCTGGGGCGGAGAATAAGTACAAGAACAGTGAAACAGGAAAGGAACGAAAAAGTTTCAGCGTACCGATGTATATCATCATCGCTGCGTGCGCGGATCGCAACGACTATCCCTGGCCAAGGATTTAGGAAGGGAGCAGGCAGGATTGTCAGCCTACAAACCTGTCAAGATAGGGGAAAAGGGAAGGAGAAGAGAGAAAAAACCATCTTTAGTTTCTGCGCAACAAAGATGCTCGCTTGCTGATCCGCTCTTGATGATTCGCGCGACGAACAATACGGACGATGGTGGGTGAGGAATTTCATGGGCTATAGAATCGTCAGCATCGAGCTGCAGAAGGATGAGGAAGGAAGTAGCCGCAAAATCGCGCACCTGATTCCCACCCTGTCCGCCCCTTGTGCACTACCAGAAACAAGAACGAGCGCCGAGGTCCGGGGTGCCACACCGAGGATCCGCGCCCGCACCCTTCAACTCCTAACCCTCTCATGTCGAGTGTGTCGCGCTGCTGCTACCGACCGTACTGTTGATGCTAAGCCTGGAGGTGGACTTGCGATCTGGTACGGCTGCGCCTGCGCCTGCGGATGCTGGAGAGAGGTGGAAGCAGCACAGAGAGGAAAAAAGGTATTGGGGGCTAGAGCATACCTTCGAGCACCGCAACCACATGTACTGGGTCTTGGAGCATCAGCAAGCACCTCCGCAATGTCATTGACCTGATACAGGCGGTTGGTGGGTAAGAATACAAGACAAAGATTCGAACAATACACATACCTGATATTATCCAGCGTGTATGTCCGGAGGTGCGCAAAGGTGACGACGAAGTGCTGGTGCTGCACAGTGATGTGGGTCGAGGTCCGTCAAACGCTAATTGAGGGTCGAGGTCAGAGCACAGTCCTAGAAAGAGTGTAAGCGCATGGATGTTCAGGAAGATGTGCGGGTGCCACCCAGCACTCTCGCCCACTCTCACGCCTCCGTAGGATCTGTGGTAAAATCCAGCGTATCGCTCTGAGGTCGACAAGAGGGCGGGACCCCAAGAACACATCCCAAAAGAGAAAGAAAGAAATAATGAGACTGACCTCAATCCAACTACCACCTCTCCTCCATTCACTATGCGCCTATTGGGGCTGGCATGCCTGTCAAGTCCTTGGTAGAAGAGCAAAATTAGCTGTCGCACTGATGATGTGCGATAAGTGCTTACAGGGGTTCGGGCGCTTCGGTACTACCTGACGGACATGTCGCATGGGTGGGGCAGCCAATGAGGTGGACTATAAGGCTCTCGTAAGTCGCAGGAAAGCGCGTTGGAGAACATACAGCACTTACATTTCGATGCATCTGTTTTGGGATTTGGGTGTCTTTCCGGGCCTTCGCCGCGTGAATGGTCGCGTCCTGTACTACTGGGATGAGTTTGGAGACACCCAGCAGTCATGAGCAGTGAGAGGAAAGAGACTGACGAGTCATTCATGTCCGGCTACTCAGGGTCCTGGATATCGTCTATAACGGTTGAAAACGCACTTTAAACAGAGGGTGCACGCCGGGGGGAGGGGTGGGATACTATTTGAGATGGCCAGACGGGTCATTGAAGAGCAGTGCGAGAACGGGACGCGACATGGTGGTGGTCAGGAGCAAGGAAACGAAGCGCGTAAACACCAACAAACATTGTACACAGCCACCGCTGCACAACAGAAACTCTTCGTCAGATATTCCGCACACATATTTTGTTCTTCCTGCATGTCCCCAAATCCTTGCATAGAGTGAATAATGTTATACAAATAATTTTAGATTTTTTTATGGAACCCCCCATGTTTTACCTCAGATTCCTCAAACCCGCGAATGGCTCAACTTCAAAAGACAATACATTCCTAGTTAATAAAAAATACAGTGGAGGATCAGGGTTACAGGTGGAGCAAGGGACAGTGTAGCACGAAGAATACAGGAGACTATACAGTGAGTACGCGGAACCAAGGTCAAGTACTATGCACCTACGATTTGGGTTTAGCAGTGAGCGATAGGAATGGCAGAATAACTCACCGCTCGTGCGCTTGGAGCCACGAGTACCATAACGAGGCTCCGAAATGATGTTTCTAGTCGGATTCGACGTCTTCGTAGCCTCCTTAGTGACCCGGGGTTTGGACGCCTTTGACACATTCGCTCCTTGGCCTTCTCCTTTTTTTCTTTTTTCTTCTTGGGATGGGGCTTCAAATTTGGCGACGTGGAGTCAGCGAGAAATCACAGCTACACTCTAGCCTGCTCACCGGTTCAAAATCTTTGATGATGATCTCCTCCTCGGCAATAGGTTTGAATGATGCTGGTAAACGTATCTGTTGAGTTGTTAGCAAACCAGAAAGGCCATCCTGAAGGACGTTGAAACAATTGCCTTGAATTTGGGAGTAGGAGTAGGAATTGGAGCTGCGGCTTCAAGTTTTGGTTTACGGTGAAGAGGGGGTGCAAATGCCGGTTCTTCATGTTCCCGCTCATAGCTTCGAACAGCGAGCATGTTTTGCTTGTGTACATTGTGCGCCTGCTCGTCGGAGTCATCGTCGGAGTCATCTTCCGCATGGAAAATTTCTCCAAATTCATGGCTATTGTTGCGCTCGAATATGGCATCTTGTAAGTCGAATCCGGGGACATCATCCGCGATGAGCGAGACGGCGACAAAGGGGACAAGGACGAAGTCTATGAAGTCTTTCAGAGACAAGCAGCAATCATCATCGTAAATGAAATCGGGAAAGTGCTCCTTGTCGTCTGCAATAATGGAACCTATAGTATTGAAGAGGGACTGTTCCAGGTCATAGTCGTCTTCATTTTCAGCGATGAGGCGTAGTAGACTAGAATACATGACCCAGCTGCCTTGGGGACCATAGCTATGCGGGTTAGAACTAGTATAATGTAGGCTGTAATCGGAACTCACTACCCGCAAGATTTATGTCGAATCGCTTTAGGAAATTCGTACTTGTTTTCCAACTGGATAAAATCCACGAGCTTGAAATCAATTGAGAGCAGAAAGTCGCTCCAGACTGCACAGTTGTTCAATGTTGGTGGGTTCAGAAAGAGATTGAGAATATTCATATCGAGCGGCTTGCTAAAGATCCTATCGCGTATATCATATGGATCGATTTTATTTGGCCATCGCCGACGATTGCCGAGTTCGAGAACAGACGAACGGCGCCGCTCAGTCGTAATTGCTCCACAGATTTCAAGTTCGATAAACGATCGACCGCGTGCGTTGGAGCCTTGTCCGTCAATCAAGGCTTCGTGTTTCTGGAATAAGGAAAGGATTTTCTCAACAGGCTCGGATGGGAGAGAGTCGGTAAACAGAATAGAAGGGCATCGTTTGGGGAGGTCAGACCAAGTAAGAGGAGTAGGTGCCGCCGCTGTTTTTGGCTTTTTTGATTCAAGCTCGGAGGCGGTGTCAAGGTTGCTGGTGTTGACTGAGACTTGGATTTGGGCTTGCGCACAGACTCAAGTTTAGCCTGACGAGTGATGTACTCAGTCAAAATGAACTCATTGAACACACCACTTGCCTTTTTGGTGTCGGGACTTTGTAAGTCTTCTCCAGCTTTCCGCTTCTTTTCCTGCGAGACATTTAGCGACTCGGAGTGTGGAATTTACACCTTTAACTCGACCCACTAATTTCTTGGGCTTGTCATTCTCCTGTGCAATTTACTCAGTTCACCGACGGTTTTAATCCCAGCTTTCAAACACAAACCTTGTCGCTTCCCACCACCATATCATCGTGCTCAAAGAGATCTAATCCCGATGGATTCTTCCATTCGAGTTGATCCTCTGTAAATATGAAATACAATAAACAACGATGGTTCACCCACCGACTTTCAAACGCGTGACTCCATTATAATATCGACACAATCCTTTACATTCACAAATGTGCGACCCTATTTGTTGACACAATCCCTTGTATTTTCAAACACTTGACCTCTTTCCCTCACCAGAATTCTTTGCATTTTCAAACACCTTCAATTCCAGTGACGTCCCAGAGCCATTTTTTTTGAGGCGTTGACCCGCAATGGTTGACCATTGCGGTCATTTTCTGCTATTCAGATTCTCCTCGGAAGCATTATTGAACTCTCCAGCAGCCAATCAGTGGTTTATATTTTCAAATGTGTGACCCTATTGCATTTGCCACACTCTTGAACCATGTTGTAGAATATTTCTTTGAATTTTGTGGCTGTGCGCATATTTTATCCCTTCCTGGTACAGAAGTAGAATGACTGTTCATTTTCTGGTTGATTCATAGTCTGGCTGGGTGAATGCATCTGCCAGCACGCAAACAGAAAATTTAACGCCCAGCAAACCACCTTATGGAATATTTTTTGAATTTTGTGGCTGTGAGCATATTTTATCCCTTCCCGATGCAGAAGTAGAATGAGTGTTTATTTTCTGGTTTATTCATAGTCCAGCTGGGTGAATGCATCTGCCAGCATGCGGACAGAAAATTCAACCCCCGGCGAACCATGTTATGGAATATTTTTTGAATTTTGTGGCTATGGGCATATTTTATCCCTTCCCAGTGCAGAAGTGGAATGAGTGCTCATTTTCCAGTCGAATCATAGTCCGGCTAGGTGAATGCACCCCCAACACAGAGATTTTAACCCCCCGGCGAACCACGTTGTGGAATAGACTTGTAACTGGTCTGCCTACGAGGAGCAAAAAAACGAAGGCTGACATGACTGATTTTTCGGAACTCGACTCTCATTTACTAATTATCGGCTGGGCTTTGGGCCATTGCTGCGCATGCTCTAATATTCTCTAGAACATGAGGCCTCGCTTCTTCTTGTAATAATATGGGCTTCCACTAAAATATAAAGAAGTCACATGATATGCTGGAGTTAGAACGGCAGATGCAAACCTGAGAAGCCCAGCCTCCACAAGTCGCTTGATTGCGCTGGCAAAAAGAGCGAAGCGAGGGCCGTCTGACATCTGGGAGAATTTCACGACGGGAACGTCTGGAGTACTAACGATTCCTCGCCCATTCTCGGTCCGTTTAGCACCTGCGTTGACGACCTCCAAGAGCATGGTGTTATTATAGTCTGTCAGTACGACAAGAGGGCATTGAGCATCCACACTGTACCTGCCATTCGTGATCAGCGCCACAAGCAGACTTATGTATCATATACTTTTTGATCTGTGGAAGCATTTTAGCTACATTCTTCTCTGAAGTCGTTCTTTTCTTCTCCCGTCCTGCCTTGAAGGCATCGGGATCGATCGCATTCGGTTTCTGCTATAGCATTAACTGGGCAATCTGGTATACACATAAGCCAACCTTTTCCTCAATCACAGCGAGAACTAAGCGGGGATAGGCCGGAGCTTCTGAGTCTTCTTCGTCTCCATCCCAGTCATTGCGCTCCGCCAGCATTCTTCTAAAGTCATCAGGGCTTTGCCATACAATGTCCTTTGGGGGAGCCCATGTGGGGTCTTCTGTGACCTTGTCCATGTGCTCCAATACTAGATAATGATCACATCTGGTGCGATCTTTTCCTTGTCCATTAGCTATTTGAGCCAACTCCCAGCTGATCGGAGATACCTCCGGAGGTGGAAAGCTATTGGGCACGAACGTTGAAGAAATAGCCCGCCTTCTTTAAATCCGGTCGATTCAATAGAGGTTTGAGGACAGTATCCAAGCCTTGCTTGGTAGGCGCAATAACATTCTTGAAATAGAGCTCGCTACAAAGTTCGTAGTCAGAGATCAGGCACAACACACGGTGCATAGAAATCATACGCTACAGCTTGCTCATTATACAAGGGCTGCGTGCAGTCATCCTCCGCCCAGACTTTTTTCACTGGATTTCAGAGTCGATTCAATATCTTGTCTCAGCCTCTTGGGTATAATAAGTTGAGGGCCGCGGATGAGTGTTGTGGGAGCGCCACAAATCCTCGTGGTCGTGTTGCTCGGCTCGTGGGTTGGCTAGACAGTCCAATTGTTTGTCCGATCCTGAGGTTTCTACATGCAGGGGGCAAGCTCACGGTTGAAGTAATTCAGCCCAGTTGTAAATTTCTGCGCAGGCATCGTAAGATGGGGAGCTGGGTCTCGGTTGAATAAGGCTCCATTTTGACTTCTTCCGGGACGCTGCGGCACGGAGCCGGAGCCCGACTCCGCGTCATTACTCATGTACCGGTGCCCGGTGCAATGCGAAACAGGCTCACCAGAACCTAACCGGGAGACCATCAGGTGCGGTCAGGTACTCATCAGACAGATATTTTGTCTGCTACCTTTCGGCACCTGGGGGCCTCTCTGTACTCAGCGAACTTTTGCCTCTTTGTTTCCCGCCTTGTTTTCTGATTTTCTGAGACATCTCCTGCCAAAAAACAAAAAGAAAAAAAAAAGGATTGAAATTGACCAAAATTGTTGAAAATATTGGATTTCTACCTGATTACCCATCCATGCCTTTGTTAAATAACACGGAGGGGGTTTCATTCTCACATTTCTCACACCGCCAAATTTAATTCTTACTCAAAGTTAGAACTTCCTAATAGACTAATTTTACTCACCTTTCTAAAGCCGTCCAGACTAATCAACAACCAATGAGATGCCCATGGTATTTCGGAGGTCTGGGAAAGATCTTTGATTTCCCGTGATACTAGTGCTGTACTTTTTCGTTCAAATCGACACGGGGCTTGAGGCGTGATCCATTTTACCTATTCGACATTTCAGCGCTGGCCGAAATTTTGCGTCACACCCTGAAAATTTGGACATTCAACCTGAAAATGAAACTTTCGTCTTTCCTGCCGATTTGAATGTAAAAGTACTGTCTCGGTAACCCAGACGTTCGGGTGTGATCCACTTATCTTATCAGTGCGACCCATTGATCCGGCGGAGTTTGAATAAATGATAAGAAAACGAAGCACAGAGATCACACCCGAACGTCTGGGGCATTTCGTATGGTAACACCTACCATCCTGTCACATTCCCTTTCCCTCCCTCCTCCCACCCCACTTTTGGTGCCGGAGGCTGCTCATGTATACAAATACAAGTCCTGTCATGCACTCTCAAATTGCTGTTTGGGCGGCTGCGGGCTGTTAAAGATCACAGCTATTTTCAGGGTTTTCCAGTGCCGTTCTCTCCCATTTGAGCTCGGACTGCCAGGTGAAATTATCACCACTTTTGTTTGCACAGAGGTTCATCTTTCATACAATTTTAGCACGTTTGGAGGCCCCCGAGGTATTCACAACACAAGAATGAGGGATAGCGTGACACCCATTTTGTGACGTGATGGTAGGTGTTACTATATCAAATGCCCCAGACGTTATAGTGTGATCTCTGTCCATCATTCTCCTATCGTTTACAAGACGGACCTTCGCTTCGCTCTGGAAGACGAATTCACGACGAGAAGAAAAAACGAAGGGAATATATTGATGTACCATGAAAGACTTCAAAAACCAAATACAAAGCCATTCCCCGACATTGAAAGGCCGGTGTATATGACAGCGTCCTTCACTACAGTGGAGCATCCATGTGAATTGAATCATAAATTGGAGAGAGGAATAGAACACGGACCATTTATTCCAAACCCACAAAAAATCTGTATTGCACGCATAAATACAGACGAACCGACGAACCGAGGAGAGAAACTGATTTGCCCAGGAGTTCACATAGTAAGGGCGCAAAAGTAATGCTGGAGGACAGGGAGGTCCATGAGGTTGACGATGCATCCAGAAACATCTGTGAGCGGGAAAGGAATCTTGATGATCATTGCACACGGTAGATTCGCCGATCGCCGACGAGCTCAACATCGGACCAGTGGTTTGAACAAATCCATTAATATCTGGTACAATTCCAGTGTCCAGTGAGAGCACATGCGACCGAACCCAGAATCCAGGAGATCCGAGCAGTAGACAGAAGCATTGAGGGACCAGGGGAGCAAAAGAATTTTGCAATCCCAGGCGCAAAAGAAGTGGGCGAAAGATGGGCGGTCAGAACGCAGCGAAAGACCTCCTTTTATCTCTCCAGAACTTTCGGGGACACTACGTGGCCTCCCGGCTTGATAAAAATCGTCGGGCTGCGCCGTAGGCAGCAAATGAACAGCATCTCAACAGCATCCTGTCAAAAAAACTGCGCGCCGGTCAGCTGTTCAGCCACATGAGCCTCTCGTGCGGAAATTAAACTGCGCAGACATGATTTGACGTCGAGAAAGGAGGACGACGAGAGAGACGGAAGGAAGGGGATAACCCAGATGGGGAAAAGCGCAAACATGTACAATGACACGCCGCGGTAATCGTTAAAGAACGGTTAATGTCAAATGTGCGGATCATTCCGCGATGGTACAGATAAGATAAATCTACAGGGATACAGCGAGGTCACACTATAACGTCTGGGTTACCGAGACAGATAAAAGTAGCGCTTCAACCCTTTAGTTTTCGTTTATGGTCAGCCACAAAATAAACGGAAACGGTAATAAACGATTTAAAAACCATTTAAACTGTTTTTAAACGGTATTTTCGGCAGGACCTCAGTGTAGGCGGAGCCAATGCACCGAGGCTGCACGTACTGCACCCACAAGTATTCTATGGTGGGCCCTCACAGTGCCCTGGCTTCTGCTGGACCAGGAGGTCGCCACGCGGCATAGCAGAAGTCGGGATTCAGGTCATAATAGGGACCTTGGCTCGCTAGATCAGTAAATGAGCACGATCTTCGAAGTTTAACATGAAATGTTTATGTACCAGGTTCATTTTTTTTCCTCGTGCGCTCGTCATTGAGCGCAGAGGCCCACGAACAGTTTATTCTCAAGCAAACAGGCGCAATTCGAAAGGCAAATCACCCTCTTCTCAAATCCCTACCGCTCAGGTGATAACCAGCGGAATTTCAAGCAGGACTGTCTGTTTAGATTATTTTCTCGTGTACTCATTGAGCCTGGAGGTCCACAAACGATTCATTCTTACGCAAACGGGTGCAATTCCCCACCCGGCTTGTGAATGCCGAGCAATCAAACTGACACCGCGCCGTGCCGTGCGCCGGTCTGCACTACATCAGCAACTTCGACCGTATGAGCTCAGTTGCAGCTCTTTCTGAAATCCGGCCGACCATGTGATAGCCAGCAAAATTTGAAGCAAGACTGTCTGTTTAGAGCTTTTTCACGTGCGCTCCTCGTTGAGCCCGGAGGCCCACAAACAGTTCATTCTTAAACAAACAGGTGCAATTCCAAACCCGGCCTGTGAATGCCGTGCAATCAAAGTGACACTGCGCGGCGCCGATTGCCGAGGTACCAGGCTCCATGTATTGTAAGACGATTTCAGTGGGGTTGTAATCCCCTTCCTCCCGCTCGACAAAGGCGGAGTCGCGCTGCTCTCCCGAGGAAGGGGGATCGGCCATTGAGTTAAATGACTGGGAGTCATTTGAGCCTGTAAAGGGCGCTCAATAAGTTTTCGAGACGAATTAGGTTTGAAACGAACCTCCAATAGAGAGGCCAAGGTCTCCATCCGGGATGGGCTCCAGAAGAGGGATTGCAGGGAGGACGTCGGTGGAATTATCGGGTGATTCAAGAATTTCGAGAAGTGCTTTGCGAGCGGCAAAGTTCCTGCCGCTTGCAAGCTTTGCGCACTCTGAGTTCCACAAGATTGTTTTCTTGTGGTGCGCCTCCAATTCACTGCATTTTGACAGGTCCAGAACCTGTCAAAATGCAGTGATTGCTACACGATAACGTCCTTAACGGCGTGGGTGGATAATTTCGATTCTCTATCGATTGAGCACCACTTTTTTTTCTGGCCCCAAAAACATATTAGGCTCATTTGGAAGAGAATCGAAAGTTATCCAACTTTGCCTCAGAGACCTAAAAACTCTTTTCCATATTTCGTCGGTTTCTGAAGTCCTGCCCTCTGAAATGGCGGGGCGATCACTGAAACAGGCGATATGGGGTCTAGCTAGTTATTTCGAGTAACTGGGGCCCAGCTCAGCCGGATACTTACCTGAACATCTGTCCAGCTCGGCGAGTTCTGGGATACACCGAATACCACAGCGATAGAAAGGCCGGCCTAGTGGAACTCGTCATGCGGCAGTGAGATATAAGGTCATCCCCAAAATCATGCGCAATAAGCTACAAATGGATTTTGCGAGCGTAGCTAACGGTACTAATTTTATAGTAAAAGAACGACTACATATTTCATAAGTAATCGTAAAAGTTTTATCGACTGTCATAAAATTTTTGTTTTGGAGTCTGACTACGGGAGACTAGTTTTACCTGAACTGCTCTGTATTAGAGGCCAACTTCAGGCAAGCCAAGCTCGGGAATATTTATTGACAGAACATTCAAAAGATTGCTATAAAATAGGCAAACCTGTGTGCAAAGCGTCCAATCCGTGAAAGACCATGGCAAGAGGCTATGAGAACTGATGGCAAGTCAAAAATCTTACAATTGTCCCTGGCCATTAAAAAATGCTTTCTCTTTCTTTGTTCTTTGTACGAGGAGTGCTAACTGTGAATGAGAATAAATCCAGTGGGAAAAAAGAAAAGCAGAATGAGAGGCACGATGTCGGGTGCAAGGCCGAGAAAGACACGACCCGGGCGCGGAGCCAGGAACGAATGCTCGTAGAATGGAATATGGCCTATTGCTCGCGAGAGACCGTGATGTATCATTACCTTGCTCTCCCCAGAACAATATGATGTATCGTGCGCACAGCTTAGTCGCTGCTTCTTGGTGACAAGCGGAACTACTCCTGCATTTTTTTTTCACAGATTTTTTATTCCCTCTGGCAAAACGACTTTGGCGAGGATTTTGGCAGTGTCACAAAATGTCACAAAATCTTCCATTTCCTTTGTTTAACCGACAGGTCAACATTTGCTTTGGAGGTACGCCTTCAGTCAGTAGTCGGACCGTGTCGGATCCCCAGCGGTACATCATCAGGCCGCTCCGAGTTCAGCCCCACGCGGCAGGAAGTTCTGAGCTGCTCCTCGAGCTCCTGCCTGTGCGCGACTTGCGCTGTGACTTGCTGCTCGAGCGATCTACGAAGGATAAGCTTAGCATGGGCTAGTGGCATTGAACAACACGTACTTTATGTACTCCATGCTCTTCTGCAGAATCACTGCCTGTTGGCCCCTCTTTTTGGGTTCTGGGACGTGACCTAAATATGAGGAAATAAATAAATAAAATAACTCACCGTCGGCCTCCAATAAATACTCCGGGATAAGCGTTGCCAGTTCCTTGATCCACCGGTTGATGTTCTCGCGCCGCCTGCGCTCCACAGCGTTGTGGCTCTCACGCAGCCGATGTCGCTTCTCGTCTTTAGGAGAGCATTGAGACTCTATGTAGCCGAATCAACACGGTGGGCGCTCCACGACGGCTTTAGATAATTACTGACCTTTCTCAGGGCTTTGCCCCCTGCCCGTGCCGAAAATTTCGTCCTCGCCGTTTGGAATCTCTTCAGCATTCACTTTCATCTCGCTTTTACAAGTTCCATCCGATTCTCCCCACAATTCACCGTGTACTTGCCCCCCGCCATCGGTACTCATGAGCTGAAAGGGCCCTTGCGAAAGTGTGTGGGACGAATGCAGCGCGGGATGACCACTACGACCAGTGATGTAAAGAGTGATACAGAATGCTTCATGACCAAAGATTAGAAGGGACGAATGGAAAAAGGCCCACCCATTGGCTCCGAACCAGCGGTCCATTGCGTGCAAGTGGTAGTAATCCAAGACTGCCCCGCTACAGTTTTCACTGGGAGAGCGGTTTTGGTTTTGCTCCAATTGAGGGGCGTTCATGACGAATATGTTGTGATTCCTACTCTCCCCTGCTGGACCCTCGTTGTCGCTGTTTTCGAATTGAGGTGTTGGGGTGTCTGGCCAGTGGGAGGCAGTATCTCTTATGTCGTCGTCGTCGTACGTGGCGGCCTTTTGAGGCGTGTGTGATCACGGCCAACTGATGCCGAATTCTGCCCGACAATTACGGAAAATTCAAATTCAAATGATGATGATGATGATGAAATATGCTAAAGCCCCTGTGAGCGGGCATGGTACTGTAGTATTTCGATCAAATCGACAGTCACACATCACGCACCCCCCTGTCGATGTCGAAATTCGGTCGAGGTCACGCGTCACCCAGGCGAGTGTCGAATTAGAGGCCGTATGCGGCTATTTTCTGGCGGTGTGTTTGTCCTATTCTTTTTGTTCCCCTGCAACCACCGCGGAAAGTGCAAGGTCCGTGGAATGACTTCTTCTTCCGACATGAGACTCTGGCACCTGATATTTGGTGCAACCGGTGCCCCGGACACAACTCAACTGGTGTCGTTAATTAAATACTTCAATGCTTTACTCGAACTGACAACAGAGAATTTGATTTAATGAAAAGGTATATAAAGTGGCGTATGCACAGTGGTATCTGGTGAATGCTGAATAGCAAGTCTAGCTGGTTCCCTTCTGAAGAGCGCAGGAGGGTCAAAGAGTTTTGCTATTTGGTTCGAAATTCCCTGATCAGGCCTCGGTCAGCCCGTCACGCTGATCACCGGTTATAATGGTTTTCCGTGCACTATCATCCTCATGGCCACCTGATGGACTGACCCGAGCTGACATGCGCAGAGCAGGGCTTATAAAGTGTTTCGATTTTTCCGACATACTGTACATTTGGGGTTATTCATATTGCCAATCCTACTTATGGCTTACGTCGGGCGGCATTACGAGCACCACGTCCGAGCACCTTGAGTTCTGGAGTGAGTAGTTGTAATTTCTTGGAATTCAAGTAGAATTTCTGCGCTTTGAGCACATCAATGATCTTCTTGACGTGCTCGATG
The DNA here is from genome assembly GCA_029378395.1 of Mycena leptocephala. Classification (NCBI taxonomy): domain Eukaryota; kingdom Fungi; phylum Basidiomycota; class Agaricomycetes; order Agaricales; family Mycenaceae; genus Mycena; species Mycena leptocephala. The sequence goes on from JARJLF010000470.1 coordinate 34,838, forward strand.
TGTTCCTTCAGCGAATTGGAATAGATGACAATGTCATCGAGATAAACGTCCATGAACACGCCCAAATATTCGGAGAATAAGTGGTTCATTAGGGACTGGTATGTGGCCGGTGCATTACAATCACCTTGCTGAAGCACAAGGCTAACCATGTTCCCGTCAGGAGTGCTCATTGCCGTACGCTCAACATGTTCGGGAACAACACGGATTTGTTCGTAAGCATCTTGTCCGTCAATTAAGCTTCTGAACTTGCAACGTGCAACTCTCCGCAATATCGCTTCCATATCTGGCAAGGGAGAGGTCATTTTACGAGTATTCGTATTTCGAGCTCGTAAATCAACCACGACACGAAGTCGAGGTGGGTTTGACTTTGGCTTGGGAATGAGTAACATGGGGGCTGTATTTCGGAGTTTGATACTCTCCAACGACCGGAAGCAAGATATGCCCTCCGCTTCTCATCCCACTGTGGGTGGGTTTGCTGAGCTACACACGGTCTGCCTAGGTGACCTACACACACCTAGCGAACAGCCACACACACCTTGACAAACTTCTCCTTAGGTCAGTCTAGTCGGCCTAAACAGGGTATGTGTAGCCACCTACACACATCTACACACAGCTACACAAACCTCTACAGACTCTGTCTAGGCGGTCCTTGAACGTAGTGAGGGCGATCAGGTCGGCAAGTTCATAGGCTTACCCGATGTCATAGATTAGTCATCCATCCCTTCTTGTCCGCTACCGCCATGTCCACTCTTTGAGGTTGCCAGTCCTGGCGTCTCCATTTGGTGATGAGAGCACGGTTCGACGATACACCCCTACGGACCAGATTCCGCTGCCCGCTGCGAGGATCATTTCTAGCATTTTTTTGTAGGCAAAACAACCCTGCCAGTTGTCTTGCCTGCCATCAGGCCATTATCATGGGAAACAATCCACCACATTGTCTCCCTGGTATCGGTGCGGCGGCGACAGTGCTGTTGTCGGTGGGTTGTGGGATGTGTGGCCCACCTGATGAGTTCAAAAGAACGAAACCAACCTTCAATGAAAAAGAACACCTCTCTGAGATCGGGATGAAGCTGGAGGTATCATCTATTATCACACCTTGTTCTGGTCCATTGCAGCCTTCTGAAGCACACTCGCCCAACAGCTGTTTTTGCAAAGGATGCCCGGCGCCGCGCCGTCGGGATGATGTGAATGCCTACGGCATTCATAGAGCGGCATTGCAAAGATCTGAAGACATGGATCGTTATGTGGATCATTTACACTCAAAAAACATACCCATGCCAGCGCCATGTGCCGGGTGTTCCACTGAAGATGAGCTGGGGCCATCATATATTGAAGCACGTGTTTCAAATGAATGCCGCAATAATGGAGGCCATTGAAGCACCTGTTTCAAAATGAATGTAAAACACAATAATGGCTTATATTCAAGGTCACTGAAGCACGCGATTCAAAATAAATACCCTGCAGTAAACACAATAATGGCTCTGGGCGGAATATAAAGCGGGAGAAATGTTTACAATGACCCTGACTATTATTCAAGTTACAAGAACGTGGTGGGCCACTCCGCGGCCCACCACTTCGGTTAATCTGTGAGCGCCTGAATTAGTGCCATGCCCAAAGTTTAACGGTGGTATTCCAAAGATTCGGAGCTGATTTGCCATAAGCGGAGTTTAAAAAGCTTCAGACGGACACGGATAATTTTATAAAGAGAGAGATTGTGTTTCCATTCATTTTGAAACACACCTTCAATGGCCTTGCATTTAAGCCATTATTGTGGCATGCATTTTGAAACACGTGCTTCCATTTGCATTTAACTGTTTAAATTCCACAGTAGTCTCGGACCACGTTCTGAGGCGCGCTCCGCCCATCCGGGTTACGTGTCTCCCTCTTTATAAAATTATCCATGTCTGTCTGAAGCCTTTCAGACTGCGCTTCTGGCTCAGCTGGCCCAACTCTTTGGTAGGTAGGTAGGTAGGTAGGATTACACAGCACGGTCCGAATAATGAATGCCGGTTCCAGGAGTTCTCCCGGTGTACAAAGCAAGCTAAAATTACACCTTCGCCCCTGGGCCTCCAGACGCCTCCCGAGCCGAGCTCACAGTTACCACAAGCAACCTTACAGCCACCCATGCCCTGTTGTAGAACCCAGTCGACGCCTGCAAGCGATTAGTACCACACCATTTCACCGGAATTAATCCTCATCACACAACAATGACCTCGTTCCTTGCATTCGGACGGTGAATGGGGACGGAATAGAAAACCTCGAGAACATCATGCACATATTTTGCTACGAGTACAATTGTGCTGCGCTGATAGATTATAGCTTTTAGAAATGATGTGCTATTTAACTCTATCATTTTCTGCCGCAGTGTTGGAACTCTCTGTAGAAGTTTACCCAAGAATATGGCGCGCATATTGGCAACAGCTGGGGATCCCGTGCAGTCAAGTAACGCATGTTCCGGGGTTTCTACGTCGTTCAAACAAAAACGACAGATACGCGCTTCACGAGGTACTTTCGGATGTGCGTGATCGACATAGCGAAGTCTTTCAATGGCAAGTTGATGGGTTGAGAGCATTAGAGAAGTAAGAGCTTCTCTATGCTTCTGGGCCTTCACCATCGTTAAATAGTGCCGCAGATAGAGGGTGATCGCCACTGGAGGTTTATCTTTTTGTGGTTCCCGTCTTCCATGTAGCAAGTAGAGTTTGTCGGTGGAGTCAACCTCACGCTGTAACCATTGTAATGCCAGACTTTCCACGAACTTTGCATACTCCTCGATGCTCTTGGGAGTGGCGTTTTCAATCTCTGGAGGTGGGCATTCGAATGGCAACTTGGATGCTGCTGTACATAAATCTCCAAACTAGGACTTCTTCTTACAACGTGCAAGTTCAATTGAACTTTTCAGGCACACACGCGCAAGTACCGGTACTTTAGGGCTGAGGAGATATTGAAGATACACCAGTAACACCAAGTAGCGTCTGACTCGCAGAGGCATGATCCCAGTTTCGGTGAATAGGGATGCGAGCATTGAGTGGGAGTGTACATTCAAAATTTGCCTGAGAAAATTGACTTGAACCTCGCACAATTCTTTGACATGGTTGTCCTCACTATCAGGTGAAACCTCGCATCCGTGAATGAGATGGCAGTCCACGCGGGCCGTGTAAAGCTGTTTGTATTCCTTCGGGGTCAGGCGGCCAGTTGAATCTTCCAGTCCCATAATTCGATGCGCGCAGTACCGAGCTGTGCTTGCTTTCTGCTTACAATGGGATTCAAACATATTGCGAGTATCAGTACGAATGTGAACACCCACATATTTCTCGTGGGTGGTAAGGTTCAGGACGGTGCTGCCTAGATGAAACGGGGGGAGTGGCTGCGGTACGGGACCAAAAATCATAATCACTGTCTTGATCATGTTGATTACAATGAAGTTTTTGGAGCACCATACAGACAGTGAGTACAGTTTGCGCTGCAGGCCAGCAGCCGAGAGCGAGATGAAAAGGATATCATCTGCCTGGGCCATTAAGGCAATTCTAACCTCGCATAGAATAGGGTCGTCTGAGTCTGGAACCATAACTAAATCAGCCATGAAAAGGTTCCAAAGAACTGGAGATGCTGGATCGCCAGTAAGTAGGCCAATAGATGCCTTGAATTCGGCCGAGTTCATATCTCCGTGACGAACATAATATTCCATGCGGCGATATAACATGCGCAACCAGTCGAAGATTTTGCCACCCATACCCATTCGTAGCAGCTTAAGCCATAAAGTGGGATGATCAGTTGAAGGGAAAGCATTAGTAGCATCCACAGCTGCGACGTAAACGGTAAAGCCGTTGGCGCGAGCCCATTCTTTGACACAACGGAGAATAAACGGATTGTTGTTTGTCCGGTAACTGGCTCTGAATCTGTTTTGATAGTCTGGTATGTGTCCTCGTGCTTCGGCCCATTCAGTGATTCGCAGGTGGATTAGGAGCGTCAAAACTTTCAGGACACAGCTTTCTAGTGCGATAATTCTGTAGCTGTCCGGAATCGAGGCGAGCTTCCCTTTTTTCAACAATCCAATTATGGCTGTTCTGAACCATATGCTTGGCCCATCTTGTTTGCGAATACATTCATTGCAGAGGAATAGCAAGTCATCGTTCGGAATTTCTAGTATTTCCGCGTACATAGAGAATTGCGTCTTCTCCCGATCCGCTATCCAGAGAATGTGTTCTGATGTGGTCCTTAATTGACTCAATATTGGCCTCTGTCCACGGCGCTGAAAAGAATCCCTCGGGTGTTATGTCTTCAGTTGAATCTGGGATCATTTCCGCGAGAAGATTGTTCATCGTATGTTCGGCGGTATTGAAAGATTGAGGCATAATTTTGGAGGGTTCAGTCGCGATTCAAAGACCTCTTTCAGATCATTCGCAGATACGGAAACAGGAATCGGTGCTGGGTCCGAGAGGCGTTTGACCTGCTTCCAGAACGCGCCTGTAGACGGGGCTTCCATTATACTCTTCCGGTTACGTTCTTTGATATCGTTTAACCGTTCACGGCCCCTGTGTGCAGCAGGGTAAGGAGTACGGCTATTTATTGCCTTTTCTTCGTTTGAAGTCAGAGAGTCGTTGGGAATATTCGCAGACACTTTGGCATGGAAATGGTAGAAGCAGTTTCAACCTTTTCTTTTTCTTTCAAGTTTTCTGGTTGAGGTACAAGTGTTTCTGCCTCTGGTGTCGGTACACGAGGCAGGTCGCATGCAATATCGGCAAGTTTGATAGCCTCTTGTAGATGACCATTGTTGCAATCTTTTTGAGGTGCATGAAGCGCATTGGAGCAGCTCGTATGATTATCCACTGAAATATCAGCTTGAGGATGTCACCGTTCGAACATTTCCAACCGCAAGTTGCATTTTTCGCAGCATAATAGACAATAGAACGGATGACGTATTCAGATCTTGTTGATATTTCAAGTGTCTTCGTGAGTGGAGATGACTTAATGGCATAGAGCAAGGCGATTAGATCTGCACGTGCATTGGTTTGATTGCCCCAAACACGGAGAGAGGTGTTTTTGTCGAGTTGGGTCCAAAATAAATGCCTGCGTCAGCAGTGGCTGTATGTTTACCCACATTTTTGCCTGCTCCATGGATGACAATTTTCAGAGGGGAGTATTGACAAGGACAGGACCATAGAGACGGTTTTTCTTAGTTTCCTCGTCCTTCCCAGCATTTAGGGTCTGTATGAGTAGTTTGTCAAGTTCAGTTTCGTTGGGGAGAGTGATCTCTTCGTGTTTGCGTTTTTTGGGATGAGCAAGTGCATTAAAGGAGAGCAAGTTAGAGTCCACCTCCAGTTGAACAGAAATAGCGGCGTGGTCATAACCAGGAATACGAGGTTCAACAGTGTAAGAACGAACTTTGGGAATAGTGAGCGAGAGCAAATGGCATAGTCGATGACAGTGCGTCTAGATCCTTGGAAGGATGTAAAATCACCACTGTTCGGGCCAAAGCATGTTGCACCACTGATAAAAACTAGATCGTAGTCGTTGCATAGCTTGAATAAGAATCGGCCTCGGGGCGATACATGCTTTTCATTATCTTGGGATGCTCGAGGCGGATCGTGAACTGATGGTGTGTCAGAGTACGTCCGTCCATTCAAGTCACCATGAGAAGAATTTGAAAGCCGCCAGTATACGCCAAAGCCAGAGAGGATGCCAGTGCGAGACATGGGTCCCGGTCAAGATCTCCAGCGCAGTAAGAAGTTTCGGGAAGAAGATATGCATTATATGAGATAATGTTACCTATTTGATGAGCCAAGAAGTCCGGGCCAGAGAGATCCTCGCGCATTCTTGAGGGTACACGAGCAGAGTTAGATATTGTAGCGACACCACCCCACGATTTGCTGAAGTCCGATTTTGGCCGACGAGTGCGCGAAGTAATTGAGTAACCTACAGGGAGTCGGACGACATCATGCTGTTGGGGTCGCAAGTGGGTTTCTGAGTCGAAGTTGAAGTCGTACATTTCAAGAACTTTTTTATTTTCAGGGCAGCTCATCAGAAGAAGAAAACGACCTCTTGTATTCCAGCATCTAAAATTAACTATAGATGTAGCTGGGGTACGGTCCGATGTTGGAATGTCAAGGGTATTATCAGTGGGGGATACTGATGGAGTAGTATTAAAATGAGGTGGAGGATGCGTGGAATTAGGTAAGGGAATATGCGTCGACGACGCGGGGGGATTAGAAGATGTACTATGTTCAGGTGAATTAAAAAGTGCGAGGGAAGAGAAGTGTGGTAGGATGGGAAGATTAGATGAAAGTAAAGGTAAAACATGAGCTGCCCCTACACATTTGGGATGCGATAACGTTCTCGTAGGGCGATGTGCGGGCGGCGTTAAACGCGGCGATGAACCACGTCGCGATCTCTGCGGACTCGAAGCAGGCGACGATGGTATTCTGGTCCGGACCACGGCGAGCACGATAGTTGCGCATGACTGCGCGGGCACTGGGGAGCACGGACTTGATCACCGTCGCGCTCTCGCCCGTGATGTTCCGGCCCCAGGAGACTGGGCCAAGGCGCGCTCCCTTGGCAGGATCGTACGCCGGAAGCGCGGGGGGTGGGTTAGCGCCACCGACGGCAACTTGAGCGGGCGCAGGGATGGGAGCAGGAGCGGGAGCGGGAGCGACTGGGGCGGCCGTAATAGGAGTGGATGTGGCAAGGACGGGGGCTGGCGCCATAGGAACAGTCATCACTGGCGCGGTGAGAACTGGAGCAGGTGAGACCGGAAGGGCGGGTGCGACAGCAGCGGCGACGATTGGAGCAGGCGCGACTGGGAGGGCGGGTGGCGCAAGGAAAGGGGTGTCGACGCGAGTGCGAACATTGCGGGCGTCGTCAGATGCGTCCGGACGCCCGTCACTACACAGAGATAACTAAACCATTATGGATTGATTATTGAGGACCAAAGTCACTCTGTCTTTAGGGATTTTCTGGGAGATGTAGTATTATTTTCTTCAATGCTTTACTTGCTCTATGAGAACATATGAATTTAAAGCATTGTATCACTGTATGGGCCTCCCTTAAATCCTCATGTTCTCACTTGCTCTGTGCAGTGATGGGCATCCCGGATGCCCATCAGAGATGCATGGACTCTTTGATAACCATGTGAGTTTTGTCTTCATGTACTCGTTATGACCAAAAGTAACCGGAAGAGGTGCTTCTTGGCAGGATATGGTATCCTTTGGCAAATTCTTTACCCAGAATTCGGAAAGGAACATACTTCAACATATCCAATCAAAAAAACAGCATCTACTGCACTTTCTTTCTGTGAAAATCGGGATCTAAATCATTTTTGATCAAGGCAGAGATTTTTGCCCTCTTTTAATTTATTCATGGAGCCATTTAGGAAGTCTGTACACCCTGAAGATCGACAAGAAGTCTTCCAAATCGCAAGCACTATGGCCTACTAGCTGGGGAAGATTCCGTGTCGCTCTCAGGAACCCCTCTAGCTACTTATACAAACGTTCTATAGATAAAATACGAGTATGACAATAAGAGAAATGAGTAAATCTGCCGTTTAACCGTCCAAAAGTCTATATCCATCTTGGCAACTGAAATCTTGAGAACCCTATTGGTCGAGAGCACCGAACGTGACGTCTTGGATGCAGTCTGACCATCCTTTGTAAGATGATACGCATGGCTGAGTGATGGATCGCCTCAAACATCATTCACCATGTTGTCCTTGATAGAACAACTAGTGTTCCCGATAGTATCCCTCGACCAACTACACCAGAACTGGATAGTCCTGCCTCGTAGCTTTCGAATGATACCCCACTTTGAAGTATGTCTTAGAATGGGTTCTTAGGAACGACTATCTCAACCCTAAAGGGTGTGGTTCCTTGATCACCGATCAAAAGACTGACCCACCAGAAACTCCACTTCCGGTTACTCCGAAGCTCGGTTCCAGCTAGAACACAGGTCGCCGGTAGCTACGCTGTCACCTGGAACGACGCGAACACATCCTGGAATCAAACAGACAACAACATAATCGCCCAACACCTTGAATCAGACGTTCCCGTCAAGGGAACGCTCGGAAAAAATGTGTATCCCTTATGTTTAGGTTGGCTACACTATCTCCACATGTTTCAGAGTAAGCCCATGTCAGGAACACTCAAGGTTACCCCAAGAGTATTACCTCGTCGCTCTAGTGATGCTGGCCATAGGCCAGCTACTACAGGAACATAGTACTGCCTCTGAATAGATGAGATAATAGAAATATTCTACACATGAAATGCGAAAAATAATGCGGTTTCATATGTACTCATATTCACTGCTTATCACCGGGGTCTCAGCGTTACTGTAAACTTTCCTAAAGCACCAAACCGGCCGCTTTGGAGTATTGCCAAATTAGGATTTTGCCAATGAAGTTTTATGAATTTCATGAGGTTTTCAATAGTTTGGCACGTACTTTACTTGCATCAGTGTCTCACAAAAAAGAAACCCAATTTTTCATTTCATGCTTGAAATTTTGTGGGCCCCAGTTTTACCCACATTCTCCCTGGTTACTTGTTACGTTGGGTCTCCGCCGCGAGGTCCCTTCTTTTCATCGTTTCGTGCCCTGAAAATTTATGCATCACTGGATTTACCCAGATTCTCTCAATCGGTCCACCCCCACAGTCATATCGACTTCGTAACGTCCATATACTTGTTCTTATACAATTGCATTTCAAGTCCAAGATCTACCCCAATGCTGCCAATCTCAAGCATGGCTTGGCTAGACCGTATCCCTCTCTTGGGTCAATCTCTGGCCCCACTTCCTACTAGATGATGGTCATCCGATACTATCCCCACGGCGACCAGATCTCCACTTTCGACAATATATTTGCCGAAATTGATGCCACGGCAAGATTCCACAGCAAGGATTCATTTCAGTCGTCAACCCAGACGGTTAATGCTCGAAGATCCATTACTATACGTATAAAATTGCCGCATCACATTACCATATACGTGGTTGGGATGAACAGATTATGTATGTCACTGGAGTGTGTGAACAAGATCATGAACGATATCAGCGGGTAGATATTTGCATGTCATGGTGTGAAGGGCTGGAATATGGCAGAGCATTAGGATTGGGATTGCGAGATGGAATTTGACATTGGAGTAAAAATTGGCTTCTGAAGCCACTGGATAGCGCAAGAAGTAGATCGATACGGAATCCCACGCAAACTCAATTTCGGGCGACTAGAATACGGATTGAAAGTGAATGTCGGCTTGGTTTCTCATAGCACGAGGCGGAAGAATACTATCCCATCGAATTTAGCTCTTGATGTTAACCAAGGAGTGAGGTTCGAGGAAACTAGGAGGGAACAGGAGGTCACAGAGGTCCTTAGGCACGAATGTGAAGGCGCAGAAGAGAGGGAGCCTGGGAGGCTGAACAATGGAGCATGGTAGGCTCGGATATAAATCTGTGGCACGGGAGGCTCAAGAATAGGGATTAAGAGGCTCGAATATGGGGCACGGGAGGTTCGAATATGAAGGTGGAGCACGGGAGGCTCGATGACAGAGCACAGGAGGCTCGAGATTTGAGCACCGGAGGCTCGAATGTGATGTGGAGCACGGGAGGCTCGAATATGGGGCACGGGAGGTTCTAATATGAAGATGGAGCATGAGAGGCTCGAGAGTAGAGCACAGGAGGCTCGAATGTGATTGGGGCACGGGAGGCCCGAAAAACGGAGCACGGGAGTCTCGAGAATAGAGCACCGGAGGCTCGAATGTGATGTGGGGCACGGGAGGCCCGAAAACGGAGCACGGGAGTCTCGAGAATGGAGCACGGGAGGCTCGAAAATGGAGCACGGGAGGCTCGAAGGTGATGTGGAGCACGGGAGGCTCGAATATGGGGCACGGGAGGCCCGATGGTGGAGCACGTGAGGCTCGAGTGTGAAAGTGGGGCACGGGAGGCCCGAAGATGGAGCGTATGAGGCTCGAAGGATGCGGGCATGAACCCGACTTGAAGTGGATGTCGGCCCATGTAAACTCGGGTTTCCATAGTACGAGATGGAGCACGCCGAGAAAACGGGGAATGAACCCGACTCGAAGGTGATGGGGGATCGCTTCATTGGAACCATGAGATGACAGAATTCGAGAGTTAAAAAGGATGGAATGAGGGCGAAGATCAGCTCGTTAGGCCAGAGATACGAATGTGAAGTTGTCCGTGAACTTGGTGGATTGAAAGTGGGGCAACTTGGCGTTCGAAACAATGCATCAAGAGTTAGTAAAAATGTTCAGCTACGAATTTGGATAAAATTTTAGCAATGCCAAGCAAAAGAATCGCTCAAGAGTGAGTTAGGGGTACTTAGGGGCGGACTCGTAAGGTGTGGACGATATATGGGAGGAGGTGGGGAACGAGGAGGACCTATATAGTGACCAGAGGTGACGTTGTCCATGGGAGTGACAGATTGTGAAGATTAGGTGTTGATGCTGAAAGCAAGTAGAAAGTGGCGACCGCAATTGAAGGTGAATGTGAGGGTTAACAGGAGGAGGGACTCGGATGGATGTTGTGATAAGAAAAGAAAATTCTGTGTGCGCTGTAGTCTCTGTGTGCGCTACATTCCGAGCGCTGTAGTCCGTGTACGAAGTCAAAGAGGCTTGAGGGTAGCGCCGTGTGGTGGTCAATGAGAAAGGAGAAGCCAATCGTGTCACTCCGCTGTCACAAGACATTGCACTGTATCCGCGGGCTCCTCCAGTGCGCCCAGCGTGACACATTTATTACATGCATGTGGTCGGTGGCATGAACCCCATGGTCACTGCGAACATCTACAGACATTCAGATCCGACTCGGAGGCATTATCGTGTGACCCTATTGCCTTTGCAATGGTCCACATTTTGCACCACATGACTTGGTATGGAGAGCTAATTGTATGCCACAAATTGCCAGATGAAACCCAGCACTATTCTGAACAGCCCTGTCTGTTTGAAATTGTTCTGGCTGCTTTGCTTGTTAAACCAGAGGTCACGGAACTCTCCATATCGGGTGTGGCAGTGCTGGAACCTCAGCCGAATCAAAAGAACTCGTGGGGATTCCACAGCCACAATTTGATCCTGGCTGTGATATTCTCACTCGTGGGGAGTCCACAGCTACAATTTGAAATCCGGCTGCAATATTCTTGATAACAATTAAATTTTGATGGTAAAAGCTTAAATTCTTCAAGTGTTTCCTTATCCCTGCCAAATACAGCCTAGCTTGTTTGTTTTCCCATGCATTTCGAAAAGCGTGATTTGGTATGGAGAGCTAACTGCATGCTGCAAATTGCCAGATGATACCCAGCACTGTAACCTTAGGAGCTTTGTTTAAAACAATCTGTCTAGACATGAATTGTGTAAACGGGGTTTTAATTTAATCATGTTTAACACCCAAATCAAGGGATTTAATCCAAACGGAAGACCTTCCAATGCTGGCTGAAAAGCTAGAGCACAGTACTTACCACTTTCGCCATTGCACCAATATATCCGGAGTGTGAGAATAGAAAGTACAATCCCGTGCTCAACGGCCAACCATCTCAAGGTTAGTGATGCTCAGGGCCCGGCTTCAAGCCCTAGGCCGGCCAGGCCAGGCCCTACCAAGCCCAAGCCAGGCCGGGCCCGCCGCAGGGCTTGAGCGGGCCCAGGGCTCGGGCCTCGGAAGTCTCAGGCCCAGGGCTTGGGCTTGAGGCCCGACTGTACGAACAGTTATTTTTTGCGCACAAATGTAAACTATGGGACTCCAGGTAGGTGTATGACTTACTCAGGATGTTTTGGAAGACATTTTATAGCTTCTGGAGCATTCATTTATCCAGTTTAGAACAGCCAAAATAGAATTTCTGGTTCTATTAGTTAGAATGTATGAAATAAATCGATCCATTGAATGTAATTGACTCACATATCATTCAAAACGACTATTCCTACCACCAGGGTATTAAATACTCGACATCTGCCTCAGGCCCGAACAAGCCCCGGGCCTAGGGCTTCAAGCCCTGGTCACGGGCTTGGGCTTGGGCTTCAGAAATTTCAAGCCCAAGCCCGCTCAGGCCGGGTCCAAGCCGCGGCTTCCAGGCCAAGCCGGGCCCTGAACATCACTACGAGTCAAGGCCATTTGCACTTAAAAAGTTTTCGTAGATATGCATTAAACATTGATTAAACAAATAAACTCCAGGATATCATTTCTTACCACTGTCTACCGGAGAAAAAAAATGGATTTGTTAGCTTTTGAAGGGTGTTTTGGTGCAATCTACTAGGGGCTGTTAAAGAGGTCAGGTACAGTTGTGATACATTAGTGTACCATGATTACTGTGGGAAATCCCAACGAAACCAATGGCTTTTTTAAACCATTCAGTGATGAATCTGACATTCATACCAAACTGTTAAAAACGTCAGGTACTTTTGTAACTTGCTTATGCTACCGCACATCCTGTTGTTGGGTCAGTAAAATTTGTGACTGGGTCAACCTGCCATACGAGTTGATGGTAATGCACCGTTAGGGTGCATCTATGGACGACGGGAGGGACGATTCCTCTTATTCGGGTATTACCTAAATTTTAGCCACATCTCCGTTTGGCTTCTTGGCACCATCTGCCGACGACATAGCCTCTCTACGGACGTAGGTTTAGTTCCCTAGGTACTTTGTATGGCTCCGATTAGCTTCGAAAGTTGTCTAGCTTTCTTTGACGTGTTTTTGCCTTTTCCCTTGTGGCCTAAATGAGTCGATTCACGGATATGGAAAGACTTGGCTCGTTCACAAGACTGTGGTTGTTTTAAATACATAAAACGACTCAAAGAATTAGGAAATCTTTTGCGAAGTATCCTCAGAACTAGGCCAGGGTCAGAATCAAGTCAGAATTGAAAAAATTATCGAACAAATGGCTCAAATTCTGCTCAGTTGGGGTTTTCCTAATGCAGTTCCTGTTTATATTGTCCTGGCATATCAAATGCACACGTTTGAGAAAATATGTGTTTTACCAATTTTTTACAGCGCTCATACTCAACGAAACCAAGAGCGTTGGTTCATTGAACGGTTAAACTTTGTTTATGCACTCCAGGCGAGGCTAAAATCGTCCTTGATCAGGGAGGTATCGTGTATAATGGAATAGTACCTTGTTCTTGGACCGAATAATATTGAGCACGTCGCCGCCGTCGGCTGCCGAACCCGTTTGATGGCGCATCACGGCGACTAATGAGCCCGGTCCGAGCATTACCCGACAGCCGAATAGAGGGATCGTCAGTGTTCTCCCCCATCACAGATACCTGCACAAGCTCCATCTGAAGGGAAAATTACCAGAGGTTCTGTTTCCTGTCGTGGTGCACAAAGTATGATATCAAGACATCCCATAATTGAATCAAAAGGTTGTATTGCATCAGACTTTTGACAAATAACTTGTGACCTTGTACAAGGTCAAACAAGGCCACAAGCCTCACCAAAATCGCCACAAGCTCGCAAGGTCACAAACCAAGTCAGGAAAACCACAAGGTCACTCGTTCGACTCCGCACAGTGACAAATTTTTATTCTTTCTTTTTGCAGTGCACAACATGTCTAAGGATGCCGCGGCTCTGAAATTGACAGAGAGTGTCCTTCAAGCTTCTGAACGGGTTTTTTGGTCAAGCCCTCCATTTTTTCAGCTGTGTTTTTCGGCGCTGTGACCTTGTGAGCCTGTCGGCAAGCTCACGAGGCCAAACAAGCCACAAGTTATTTGTCAAAAGGCTGATGTGGACCTTCCTAAGCTCTCCGCTTCCCAACAAGGGCAGAAAGTCTGCAGGCTGCCAAATATGGACATCGTTAGAACACGGCATCACTGTTCTCATCAACATTATATTTTTGTCCGCAATTTTTGAACCACGGCGAAGTCCAACCGAGATGTCAACACGGACGAAAGGTTACATGCGGCAGGAACAATGTCCGTGCCACCTGCAGGCAGTCCTCGAAAGAACGACGAGGACCGTAAAAAGGCAAGGGAATTGAAACAGCGACAGCGAAGGCAAAATAAAGCAAAAATGGAACCTCAAAGAAAAACAAGGGATGAACACAAAAGGGGTGGGGGGAGTAGCGGGGGGCGTGCACACCTTGTGCATTGTTAGGTGGAATCTAGTGAAGCTCTATTACTATTTACCATATAATTTAGTTCAAATCAATACCGGGCGTAGGGGTAAGACGGAACACTAACTTTTGATGAGACTAAGTAAGACGAATGAGGAAAACAGGAGAAGTACCAAGTCACGCTTTTCGAAAGGGCTGGGAAAACAAACAAGCTCGGCTGTATTAGGCAGGGATAAGGAAACACTTCAAGAACTTAAACTTTTACCATCAAACTTTAATTGTGAGTGAGAATATCGCAGCCAGGGCTTGAATTGCTGCTGTGGACTCCCCGCAAGCGAGAATATCACAGCCGGGGCTCAAATTGTTGCTGTGGATTGTAATTCAGCTCATAAGGAAAGGGATGGAGAAGTGGGTGACACACCTTGAGGACTAGATGACGGGCACTAAAACCGCTCTTTTCACACATACTACAACCAGCAGAAGCGATTCATGGCGAAGAGGGTGTCGGTAAGACTTGGAGCACGTTACCAGATAATCGCCGAGCTTTTGCTTGGGCACGTTGAAGCATTGATCTCAGATCCGTATGCTAACCACTGCGTTCGGGTATGATCTATAGATTTATTCCTGTTTAACGGTTCTGAACGTTCTTGTCCTGTAGACAGAGCCATCGCAGCGAGAAACTCTTCTAGAAGCCATCACTCCGTTTCTGACATCTCCAGCGGCCTCACCACACCATGCGAAGACCCAACAGTGGCTGCTGGGACTCTCAAGGAAGGAGGCAAAACACACGCCCGGAAATTTCGTCACGCGTGACGTCACTTTGTGGCTGTGCCCTGGGGGAATGGCTTTCCCCAGGCCCCCTCCTCTTCGCTGGCGCTGCACTGTCCGCTGGCGCGGGGCATTTCTGCTGGCGCTGCCTTTCCGCTGGTGTGGGGCCTCTTTTCACATGATGTCTGATTTTTTTGCTCGAATTTTTCATGGCTCCACTTACCCACAGTACAATTGGCAGCCCCGTCGACTCGGTGCAGAGCCCCACTGCGTGGAGCTTCTGCTCGCCGTGGCTGGCAATTGTTTGTGGGTTTGTGTGGAGCCGTTCAAAAATTTCGAGACCTAGTTGAATTTTGTAATTAAATTTCCTTCACGGCGTAATCGTGTTTGGTTGCGGGCGCCGGCCCGGACGGCCGGGGTTTTCCACCCCAGACCCCGACCGCTGGCGCGGAGCCTCTTGCTCGCCGCTGGGCCCACTGCGTGGGGCTTACGCTCGCCGCGAGGCCCACTGCGTGGTGCGAAAAAAAAGGCATCCGCGCGGATCGAACGCGCGACCTTAGTAAAAGAGAAGAAATCAGAATCTGACACCAGAACACAAACTCACAGAGAGACCACCTTGAAAGGGTAACATTTTCTATTCTCTAGTGATCGGACTGACGTTTGACGTGCACAGCCACTAAAGTTCCGGGCGTGAGTTTGAATTCCCTCAAGGATGGATTCCAGAAATGAGTGAAGGATCCCGAAACGGCGGCCAACAGCACTCTCCGACTGGATCTACTACAAGCACTGGTATTCCAGATTTTAAAATAGATATTCGTGAAAGCGTAGCATTTCTGCATTACCCGCCCTACATACAATTTATTTCATACACGGACAATCATAGTTTACTCGGGCTCATGTATTGCCGTCCCTATTATTGTAGTCCTTAGCTACGCCATCAGAAGCGGCACGTAATTCAGCGGCGGCTTGTGGGTGCGGCGGCAGAAAATTGAAAATATTAGAGCGTTTGCGCAACAGCCATTGGAGCCATTCAATGGCTTTTTGACGTTGCGCAAACTGATGGCTCCACCGCCAAAAAATGACGTCAATGGCTTCGTGGAGCCATTCACATGCCATTTCTGCGCAACGCCAAACAGCCATTGAATGGCTCCAATGGCTGTTGCGCAAACACTCTATTCACCCCTTGCTAATCAAAGGCGTAAGCAGGCGTCGAACGCGCGCTTTTTTGCCTCAGGGGAAGTTTGAATCAATGGCCACGGAATTTGGAAGGAAGTCTGCCGATTCAGAATTTGTGCTGGAGCATTTCTCGTTGGGCCTGGGGTCCAAAAACATTTCACTTCTGGGCAAACAAGTGTAATTCAGGGGTGGCTTGCGGGTGCCGCAGCAGAAAATTGAAAATATTCACCCCTCGCTAATCAAAGCGTTGCGCGCTTTTTTGCCTCGGGGAATTTGAATGGATGGTCATAATCCGGGTTCCTGCGTGGACTGGCCGGCCGATGCAGGAAAGGTGGTTGAAACCCATGGGGACCTGGTTGGGGCTCTCCCCTTCCAGGTATAAATCCCACCTTCCACCAGCAAACAGCACGCTTACAACCGAAGACGCTGACCCGTAGGCCGATGAATGGAGGCGAAGAGACACTGGATGCGGGATGGTGGGTAGCAGTCAAGAGATTCTCCGTTAAGCGGCGAGGTAAGTGTCGCGGGCTGGACTCTCCTGGGTCTTTCCCTCCCTCCTTATAGTCCCAGGACGAGCGCAGACCGACTGCGCAGTTTTCATAGATTGGGAAGCTGAACGCCAATCTCACACTATAGTTGTTGTGCAAGTGGGACGAGTGGTTTCACAACGAGATATTCACACCAAAGTAGTTGGCATCCGGGACGACTACATGGAACTGACACCGAGGCAGTTGGCAGCTGGGACGAGCCGTTACACAAGTCAATACCAATCTCAGACTGTTGCGCAACTGGGACGAGCAGTTTGAGAGCGGGATATTCCCGCCAAAGCAGCTGCATCTGGGACAAGCCGGTGCCCAAGGAGAAACTCATATCCAGGCAGTTAGCAGCAGGGACGAGCCGTTACAGAACTGAAAAGGTTTGAAAGGTTTAGATAAAAACTTACAATTACACAGCTGGGACCACGGAAAGCACAACAAGAAATTCGTATAGTCTGGAATATTGCCGCACATGCGAAATCAAACATAGTTCCCCGTGAATCTATTGACGGGTAACTCTAGGATAATATAATAACATAATAGATGATTAAGAATGGCGCACCATCTCGTTAAAGAACGTTCAATTGGGTGAGGCTGTGTCAAACTTGAAGGCTGTACGACAGCATTGCTGGTGACTCGTATCACGGCGGTGACGTACGGATCAAATTCCAACAGTACCGTGCAATGGATGACGGCGAAACTTCTTTGCTACTGACCACCAGACGGCCAATTTTATCTCTCTCATTGTCTTTGCCATGCGACTCCCACAAGAGCTCGTCGATAATATACTGGACGATCTTTTTCTCGCAGGCCCACACAACGAAAATCGAGTGACAGAGATGCGCGTCACCGCATTGGTCTCCAGGTCGTTTTGTCGTCGAAGCCAGAGGCATTTATTTTCGAAGATCTCCATTGATAGGGACCCTAGTCGCCTCAGGGAATTGTGCCGTGTTGTGCAGGATTCACCGCATGTCGGCGTCTACATCGAGCGGCTTTGTCTGATTTTGACATCGGACGAGACACAAGCGACATGTGCGGATGCAGCCAACCTATTGGAGGCGCTGCCGATATTGAAACACCTCCAATTTGGCTATCCTGCCTCACGGCACCCTCGTATTCCTCGTCCCCTCGACCTCCGCCCGCTCCCCGCCTCTCTCCGATCCCTCGAGCTCACCTCCATCCGATTCCAAAGTCCATCGGCCCTTGATGCCCTGCTTAGCGACGCAGCGTGCTTGCAGGACTTGAAACTATGCCGGATCGTCTTCGAGGATGTATCACGTCGCACCTCCTTGGCTTCCACCCCACCGCACATGGTCATCCAGTCTCTCCACCTCTGCGCTATGCGAGAATCAGGCGTAGCGGCGATGCTTACGCCGGAAAGTGGAGTCAACATTAGACAACTACGAACATTAGTGGCAGAGGACACGCTCATCAGTCCGCTCCTGAAGGCAAACTCAGAAACAATCGAATTTGTCCGTTACACATCGCGTATGTTTATTATTGTGTTGCCAGAGCAGCGGAAGTCAACTAAGGTTCAGGACAACACTACTCGAGCGTGGATCCGGATATCTTGGCACACAATCGAACTTTACACCGCATAGAGGTGGGGTCTACCAGTCCGCATCTGCTGGCGCCGTTTGGGAACCTGGGCAATTTGAAGGCCCTCAAAACGCTGACCTTCCTCCATCACAGTTGGATGGATTGGAGAGAGCTTGTCCCCCTCCTCGAACCAGCCCAGGTGTTGGAGAACATCTATGTGTATTTGGATGCCACACAAACTTTTAGCGAACATTGGCTGCCTACTCTGGGACCAACGCTTCACTTGCGCTGGCGATAAACAACAGAGTACAGTCAAGTACCCGGTAATGGGACGATGCCATTCCCAGGACCACCTGCGCTCCCTTTTTTTACACAAAGCTAGTTCAATATATGATAAAACATTCCCTCCATTGCACAGGAGGATTGGTGCCCCCGATCTTATAGTCGAGACAAATCATGTTGGAGTCCGTGTTTGGTTCCGACGAGTAACACATAATCAGTCACATAGGTCACATTTATAATGATGAGGCTGTGAATTGGTCTGGGCTTTTCGCCTTCCATCTGTGCCTCCATAGTGAATTTAAATCACGTTCCTTTTGCGAAATAACTCAAGTCAGAAAATAGCCAAAGACCCCAGGTTGGTACAGAACATATATATGTATCGTTGAACACATTTACGATGAACCGAGCACACTCCGACCATAATTGAAGCTCTGCTGGAGTGATTTTAGATTTCGCGCTGAATATGACATCAATAGTGATGGTCACGTCTCACCTCCAGTTGTCCGTTGATTTTGACCGTCAGCACAAGGAGGAGGAGGCAGACAAGGAGCATAGAATGTCGACGAGGGTGGCCCACGCTGGCGAGCTGGCATCGTGGAAGCAGAAGAACGGTCACATCAGGGAACGCAACGAAGCGAGGAAAGTTACGTTCGCGATGGATACGGCAGCGTGGGAAGTCGAGAGGGACGAGGCAAAGCAGGACAAGCGGAAGAGGGGGTGGGGAGAAGCCAAAAGGGAAGGATTATGGCGCAGAGATAATGATACCAGTGTTGTAGGTCAAGAGTTCTGGGTTCTGTAACCGTTCTCTTCAGACTGAAGAGATCGGTTACAGGTTCCAATTAATACATAGTGCTCGTTAACCAAACACAACCCGTCTCAGACGCTTCCCCATCCGGACTGGACGCGAGGTCAATACTACAACACTCCCACTGACCTCACAGTCCAGCTACTCCAAGCCAATCATACGACGGCATCGAACAGTCGCGTCGCGTGGAAGGATCTTTGTCAGGAGGTCCGCGGGATTTGCACCGGATTGACAATAGTGCATGGTGACGTCCTTTTCGTCGATTAGGTCGCGAATGTAGTGATATTTTAATGCTATGTGCTTTGCCTTGTCGTGCATTGCTGGGTTTTCGGAGACAGAAATTGCAGATTGATTGTCGCAATGCATCGGGGAAGGATGATCCAAAGGTTTCCCCATGAGCTCCCCAAGCTGGTTGCGCGCAAACATCAGTTCTCTGCCACAGTGGCTGGCAGCAATATACTCCGCCTCCATTGTAGACTGTGCGGCAACACTTTGCAGGCGGCTGATCCACGAGACAGCGGCTCCGGCAAGCATAACAATAGTGCCCGAGGTGGAACGCATCTTGTCCTTATCACCAGCCCAGTCCGCGTTCGTGTAGCAGAGTAGAGTCCGGAATATAGGAGTTAATAGCCGTCCTGGTCCGCAGTACGTGATCCCCAGATCAAGTGTCCCTTTGATGTATCGCAGAAGATGCATCATCGCATCCCAGTGCTCGATGCCCGGGTTTGAGCTAAAGCGGCTCCCGACTCCCACTTGAAAAGCCAAATCGGGACGCGTTCCCAGCATCCCATACATGACACATCCCAGTACCTCGAGGTAATCATTGCCGACCATGAGTTGCCGCCCCTCGTCTGTTTTTGGCGACATCTCCTTGGTCAGCTTTGACTGGGAATGGGGTGGATACAGCTTTACAGTCAGCCATGCCGAAACGCTCAAGCACACCCTGGAAATATTTCTTTTGAGATATACGCACGGTCTGCGCTTCGAGATCCTGAGAAATCTCTAAGCCAAGACAATACGACGCGACGCCAAGATCTTTCATTTAAAGGCGAGCTGAAAGCTTGGACTTCACAGCATTCCAGGTAGGTTGGTCGTTTGTGGCACCCTGTATATCATCAACATACAACGCGATGACCAAAATAATATCGCCACGCCGACAGAGATAATGCTGTGGTCGGATTGGAGTCGTGTGAAGCCGAGGGATTTAAAAATGGAATCAATAAGGCGATACCATTGGCGTGACGCTTGCTTGAGACCGTAGATAGATTTATGAAGCCTCAAGACCATTTCCTTGCCTTCGGTGTTTAGTTTTGGAGGGAGACCAGGTGGCTGTGACATGTAAATCTCTTCGTCAAGTTTGGCGTTAAGAAAGGCGGTTACAACGTCCATTTGATAAATTGTGAGACCAAAGTGTGCGGCGACGGCGAACATGATACGGAGGGAAGTGAATTTGACGACAGGACAACCCAGCTGTTGGAGGAAAGAGCATTATATATTTGAAGGACAACGACGAGTATCTGGACTTGGGCTCGGGATCCAACCTAACCAGAACACGTAGGGGTGGTATGTACGCGAGTGTGTCCGGGTCATTTTCATTTGAGACCCTCACACAAAAATAAGCTCCCGAAGCCGAGGTACAATGCAATGAATGGTCTGTGATTCTACAAGAATGATAAAATACTTTGATAGAAGCAATATATGCACCGGATAATCCCAGGCTAACATCCCCGCGGCCATGAGCTCAGATATGAGATACAGATTCGCTAGCGTAAATTGACAATTTCGATGTCTGCGTCCTGCAGAGTGGCAGAAAAGGGATGAGCACCGGAATAGAAGAAAGGAGGAGGATGCACACACGATGTAAATGGGGACATCAGGGTGTGGATGGATGGCCTGCTTCGCGGTGCAGGTCAGGACTGTCTGAAGCCCGGGCGGGTCGGTGAGTCGAAATATGCCAAAGCTGGAAAGAAGTTAGCATAGATCAACAGCCGAAGAAGGGAAGGGGCGATGGAGAATGTAAAAATGGAATATAGGAATATAATGGGAAAACGCGGGAGTGAAGTGGCTTACCTCGGATCTCGGCGCGCATAGCTGGTGTGCGGGAGGAGTTTTCTCCTCTCAGGTACTTGTTATCACAAAAAGTAACCAGAAACTCGCCTCGTGTGATCCCAATTGGTGGAATATTTGTGTTCTAACTACCTATAAATGTTCAGTGGGTTATATCGCCGCCCTTCGACATACTTTTGGCATGAACAATAATGGGTAGACCTTCGATAAATCGTTAAATTTAATTGCATGTGATTTTGCCTTAGATGTCCAAAATTGTTTTGTGTAGCGGTCCCTCCGTGCATGGACGGGCCTGGGAGGCTCTGAGGAGAATCTTAGGGATCTGTCACACCGTTTATATGACAGATACATAGGAGAAAGGGGCTGGATGGCAAAATAGGACAACATGTTCAGGGAGTCAATCCGGCGTGGCCTTCACACAAAGTGTTGTCTTATTTTGTCTAAAAATCCCGGCATTTATAATCCGGGTATGGTTCGGTAAGTCAGGAACTGATACACTGAATGAATTTCCTCGTTTACACCGATGGTTCGCCAATGACATTAGACCAACACTAACACATCTATATCATCCTTTGAATTGCCCTAGACCATCAATTACAGTGAGTTTCCGGGGCCATGTTCTCGGCCGCGCTTGGTAGCACTGAAAAGGCCTGGTCGTTGCGAACATTTCCAGCCTTTCATGAAGCACTGATTTCTATCATTTCACCTCCCATTGTGAGCAGGTTTTGAATCGAGAAAGACACCGTGTATTTGGCAGGGATAAGGAAACACTTGAAGGATTTAAGCTTTTACCCTCAAACTTTAATTCTGAGCAAGAATAACACAGCCAGGGTTCAAATTGTAGCTGTGGACTCCCCGAGAGCGAGAATATCACAGCCAGGGATTAAATTATGGCTGTGGAATCCCCACAAGTGCTTTTGATTCGGGCTGAGGTTCCAGCACTGCCACACCCAATATGGAGAGTTCCGTGACCCCTGGTTTAACAACCATAGCAGCCAGGACAATTTCGAACAGACAGGGCTGCTCAGAATAGTGCTGGGTATCATCTGGCAATTTGCGACATGCAATTAGCTCTCCATACCAAGTCACGCTTTTCGAAATGCGTGAGAAAACAAACAAGCTAGTCTGTATTTGGCAGGACCCAAGAATCTGAGTGGATACTGGGCATGAAGGGCAGTAATATTTGGGTTAGCCTATTAGCGAGATGCCACGCGTTTGTCGGGTATGGACGCTCACTACGGAAGAACCTGGCATTTTACCCCTGCTTTGTCTGTGTATGTTCATTCAATTTGTAATCATAAACTAGCCTGTCTTCGCCACGGAATGTCTATTTGTGCCGGTCTCCGAGTTCGACTTTTGACTTTGACAATCGATGGAAATTTCTGTCAGTGTGATGGCCGAAGCCATCTCCTGCTTTGTCCTTCTTCCGTCGTATTCAACTGCTTCATATATTCATTCTACCTTCTTCCCGATCTTTTCGGGAGCTCTCACAGAGGTGGAATTTTTAAATTGTACAAGCGGCTGACGGCCCGCTTCGCGGGCCGCCATCCACTTTTAAACATGCTGGCGAAGGGGCCCAAATCCTCTTTAGCTACGTATCAGATCAACTTGCAGGGCTATTGAGATGAGCCTTTGCAGAGCAGACCTCAAGTACTGGAGAATCCATGGAGATTTGCGAGTATATCTGAAAGAGAAGTGATGGAAGCGGTGATTGTGTGAAGCGGCAGATTGCGGCATGTATCCTGAATTAGAACAGAAGCCGTGTGTGACTCGTCGGACCACTCGGCACGCAGGAGCCACATCTACCTCTTTTCTACCCTTTATATAAAATTGAGCACGTCTGAACCCTACTTGATCTATGGGGATTTTCTTTCGAATAAATTTGAAGGTATGCTCGATAATTTGACCCATACTTGGTGAAGAATAAATAAGTTGGGCCATATTTAGGGTAGGTCTCGGCTCGTAGATCCGGTGAGCGGAGAGCTCGGGTTGATTGCGGGGTTTAACAAGGCTTCGGACAGACATGCTTAATTTTATAAAGAGGTAGACGTTAAATCGGCAGTGCACTAGGGAGCTCTCTAATATTTTTCCGTGCGATTTAAATTGCTTTTGGCCGTTTTGGCTCAAGAGGTGGGCGGCCGAAAATGCCGTGAAATCAACCTATTTTCGACGACCGGTCCGATGGTCCGTATTTTCCGTTTTGCGCTCTTCCTCGACATTTGAGACAAAATCTGACTTAGATGACCCCCCCCCCCCCCCCCCCCCCATTTTGGCCCGTTCCCTACCTCCCTAGGTCATTTCCATAGAAAAATATTCGGATTTAAACCCATGAGAAGGCTTTGATCGAATTCCCTTTCTGGGCGGCCTGATTGATGGCAGCCCAATATCTCACGAAGAAGCCACAAAACGCCAATTTTGTTATACAGAAGGGGGGGGATAAGCAGGGTTTGGCTATCAACTGGTATTTTTATTTTTATTTTTCGAAGACACCGTTCATGAGATCAACGGCCATCGGACAGCAACAGGGCTATCCTGCGAGACCCACTATACATAAAAAAGTTTTTCCACCGGATACGAGGTGCCCTGATAGCCAGGTATATTTGAGAGGTTGATTTCAAAAATTTTGGTTATGCCCACCTCTTGTTTTGGCTCTCTCGCACTTCCCTTGTTGCCAAGAGAGCCCTCCGTTCTGGACGCGAAGCCGATCCGCTGGATCCTTCGCAGGTTGTCAATTTAATTGACGCACCTTGATTCTCTTAATTTTGGCCTGCTCGTCACTTTCGCTGACGTTTTCGCTCGCTCCGTACCTACCTTGTAGCTACAGTCGCGGACAATCAAAGATGACAAGTCTATTTCCAGCTGATCCTTCGATTCTAGGGAAAATCTGAGTTCAGAATCAGATTCAGGGCGAAAAAACACGTTTCTTAAGCCCCCGACGAATTTTTTACCACGAGAGATAAGGAACGGCCAATATTTTGGACCACTTGAACAAAAATCGTGACTGGCAAACTCGCGGTCCGGGGGCACCTGGAGTCCAGTCTGGGTGTAGGGGGGCACCTAACCACCTTCAAGGGCACTATATTTACATCGAAATCAAGAAAGACTGTTTCAAAAATGTAGCGTGGTTGTAGGAGACTTTCTTGAACTGAGTTCGAGCTACTCTCTCGTTCAACATTGCCACTACAGCTTTCAGGAGTCGGAAGATTAGGTTTTAACATGTTATTCTCATATTTTTCTTTTACAGCCATTTGCATAATTCCGTGAACATGCAATTTTTTTTCGCGCCGTCACGTGCCTGAGGGAATCAGGTGCCGAGCCATGCCGCAGGAGCTAATTGAATCCTTTTACTTGGGGGTACCCTCCGTTGTGTTCATGGAGCTAAAAAACACTTTGAAAACGAGATGCCGGATTGATGCCAAACCTCGGCATTTGCCGAAGCGCAATATCCGTTCCACTTCTCCAAGAAGCTCCCCCTCCCTGTACCGACCTTGATATGGCCTTTGGGCGCCCCAGAAAGCTCCAGGGCTTATTCCGCAAGCACGTGACAGCGCGAAAAAAAAATTGCATGTTCACGGAATTATGCAAACGGCTGTACTAGTACTCGCGATAAAAATTCTGAGGAGGAGCAAATCAGTAGCGGCACATTTTTCTCAGTCTTCTGCAATATATGCAGTAATCCCCCCAAGAGGGCTGATTGAAATGTTCGTGGTATTTCTGGCGTGTCAAATGACAAGATCAATACCTCACGATCCCGCATAGCATTAGCGACTGGTGAAATCTTCGCCTCGATTACCGCATCAAACTCCCTTGGACGTAATATACGAACATTCAAAAAAATTGTCATCAAGGCAGGTTCCTGTCCAGCAAATTTATATCTCCTTGCCGGGATCTCATTGAGGAATTCCTCGGAGGCAAAGATTCGAAATCCACTTTCGATATCAGACATAGTGTAAACGGGATCGAAAACCATCATTTCATCGATTCGCATCGGAAGTTTATTCCATTCCCATTCCTCATCTGTCAGAGCTAGCTCATCACATAACATTTCGCCATAATGCTGTCTATCAAAGTTCGGGCTGTTTCAATACATTCTCCCGGATGGACAGGCAAAATGTATGGAGTTTCGCAAATTATGGTAGCTATGGGTTAAGACAGCTTTGACTGTATTACTGCTGTGCACCTCTGTGATAACGACTTGGACTTATTAAGTTCCCAACACTCTGCAAACTTTGCCATGGTATACAGTAGACAGAGGTATTAGAGACAAAAACACATAAGAGACATATGTCATCATACAAAAATCCAGATGAAGCAAGGTCTGTCGTAGAACTGTCAGATTGAGCATGTGTTCCAAGAATAGGGAATTGACTCACGATTGACAGGAGACAGGTCGGCGTTGGATAGACTTTTGGGTTTCAGAGGGCAGACAGAGGGCACTAAAGTCCGGATGAGAATCAGGTTTCTTTTATAAATATGCTTTTTACCTGCAGGCGGGAGGGCAAGAGGATGGCGCGACAGACAATTTTTTTGCCGAGGGTAGTACGTACATAGTAAACACAACCACACAATGACAACGGAGGCCGACGGTCCGATGATTCCGACCTCACGTGCAAAATTCGTCCCTATAATGGAATTTCCCGTGACTTCCTGTCAAGTGGCGGTGCTTCTGTTCTTTTCATGTACTGTACTATTTCGTTCAATTCGTATGTCACGCATCACACCCGATTTCTGGAAACCCCTGCAATAATTTTTTCTCGAGATTAGTGGATTTTGGAGATTTGTCGGAAAAATTAAAAGTCACGTGCCGGTACGAATTGAACGAAATAGTACAGTATAGGATCATCACGTAAGGGAATGCAATAGGGTCATAGGTTCGGAGCAAGCCTGTCTCCGGTCCGGCGCGCCGGACTATCTCGGAGAGAGGCTTGCCGCAAACTACCGAAAAAAGGTGATATGTTCCATGAGGATTTCCTAGTTCAATTCCACCCCAAATGGTGTAGTGTATTGATGTTGAATGTTCATTCGATGCAGATCTATGTGTCTGTTCACTTGGCTTTTCGGAAAAAGACAGTAAACACACTGTGCACTCGATGTCCCAGCATGAAGTTGAATTTTGGATTTGTGGCAAACAAAAAACTATCTTCTCGAATTGTGCTAATTTTACGAGCTCTATTGAAGCTGTACATGTTTTTGAGAAGGTTGTCCAGCAAAAAGTGACTGGAACACTCTGTTGCTCATCCAGAAAACTTAAATTTGTCTTTTGTACAAGCGTGTCACACTGTGTTACATATGTGACATCTTCATGTCTGCACTTCTTTCAAGTTTGCAAAAGGCTGACGGTCATGTGGAGATCTTTTTGAAAGTATTTTGCGAGTGACAATCAATGGGATTGCTTTTTTTTGAAGCAGGAAATACAGATAAGAGAAGTGATGATACGATGACTAAGCAACAACAAGTGCCCGCCTCATTTCAATTCGACTTCCTAACATCATCCTGGCCACTATACAGACACAAAAAAGCTAACACCTGCTCCAAATAAACTGCCCAACAAAACTGTCCACTCAGAATTATATTCCCCTTCAGCATAATGACTGACCAGAGGGTTTTTAATTTTTCATCAATTGTCAAGAAGCGTGAATTGCAGTCAATTTTGGCAGGTCCTCGGTCATCTTAGCAGTATTCTGAGGAAGCCAAATGGCTCTCCTGCTTACTGGCAACATATAATCTGTAGTAAACTGGAGGCGGCATCGAGTTATTAAGGCAGGAGCTCGCGCCGAACACATCCCCTTTTTTACTGAGTTTGAGACAAGCCCCTTCTGAGAAGGCGCTGCAAAGCACGTGCCGTCATGTGATCTCAGAAGGTGGCTTGTTCCGAACCTAATAGGGTCACGCATTTCAAAATGGAAAGGAACTCGATCAGGTCACGCATTTCAAAATGTAAAGCACTGATTGGCCACTGGAGAGGTCAATATTGTGTCTGAGCAGGATCTGAGTGGCTCAAAATGACCGGAATATCCAGGGCTATCTATTGCTTGCGCGTGCGCCTCAAAAAATTGCTCGGGGACTGTGCTGGAATTGAAAGTGTTCGAAAATGCAGAGAATTGGGGACATCATGCATTTCGAAACAAGAGATGAGTGATCGGCCGATGTTGACATCCATCAATGCAAAATCTCTGTTTTCGGCAAGTCACCTATAGCATTCGGATTAACCTAGTTCTTGGGAATGTTGTACCTATACATGTACCCTGGTCAATCATGATGATTTCACATGTGGTCATACCCAAATCTGCATTGAGTGCTCTATTTTCTAAAGGAGGGGAATGACCGTTTAAACAAAGTGCACAATGAATTACAGCTACTTCGAATATTATCGATCCGAAGTTCACATTGACTAGAGTACATCTATAGGTATAACATATCCAAAATCTAGGTGAATCCGAGCAGTAGTCCGAGTGCTACAGGTGACTTGCCGAAAGCAGAGATTTTGCGGTAGAAATTTCATTTTCTGATGGCATCAAAAATACCGGTACTGCGTTGACTGCGGATTTTGAATACGATTCTAACGCGCCCACCTCCAAGGCAATCCGATCGAAATTGAGCTCAGGGCAGAAGACTTGCTGAAAATCCATGAAATGCGAAAAAAAAAAACAGCCCGGGCCCTAAGTTCCGCAAATGGCTGTAACACATCACTCAAATTTGTAACCGTGGTCAGCCAAGACAAGTTGGCAGGAAAGACTGGAGTCCCACACTAAAGATACCCTGAATACTGTACCATTTCGATCGGGTGTTCTGGTGACGCATGATTTTCTGAGGGCTTTAAAAACCACGATAAATCAAACTCAAACGCAGTGGGCGACCTTTACTTTGTTAGAAGCACCGCGAGCTCGAACAAAGTGGTACCATATCAATGTGCGACGTTCACTGACTGTAGCACCCTTCGCCGATTGGTGAATGTTTATTGAACCACGGCTTCTCCTTTATCTGACCCTTCGAATCAAGACTACGGTTCACCCGTTGGAATCATTCCAGTGTACCGGACAACAACTCATGTTATGTATAGATGGCGCGGTGGCCGTCGTGATGGCCTGCGGTGATCTGTGACCGCGATGTCACAATGCGCCAAAATCACCCGCTGGTGACCCCGCCCAAATCATTTCCTTTTCGGGCCTCCTTCCTTATGCGGAGGCCCCGTTCGTGCAGAACGGGCTTTCTGAGACCCCCGATCGACATATTTTTGATGGGCATTTCTTCATTCCTCCTCGTCCCGCTCCGCCCGCGGAAATCAGCAGCCGGCTGCTCCCGCCCCGCCTGACAATTGATCATTCCCGCCTCCTCAGGCTGAGCTTGATCAGGGGTCTTGGGTCTCGTATAAAATGCGGGCCTATTTTTTCTTCTTTGAAAAATTGGCTCCAACGGCATGTCTCTCTTCTTTTCGTCTTGGATTTCGGTTATCTGCGAAATATTGATCCCTCCCTCATGGAACGCCGATTTAATGATGCTGATCTGTGCGTGCCTCATCCTTTCATCTTGACTGTGGCTCTGATTTTTTTTTCTTTAGGCGTTCTCTGAAGCGAGACAACCTGGTCCCTTTAATTCAAGGGCAGCCTGACAAGTGGCCAACTTCTGAGAAGGGAACGTTCAGAAAACACAAGACAAATATGGAAGACATGAAATGGGCACTTCTAAATTGCGCATCATCATTCTGGATCATCTGACATTTTGCAAAACTACCAGGTGTGCTCACAATCAGTTTCTGCGCAGCATCAAAGATAGCGACTCAATTGGGATCATTGTGCCGAGATCAACGGAAATCAACTGATTGACAATTTATTGAATTAAAAAACGAACTGAACGGGTTCGAATTAAGAATTGAGCACCCCTAATATTGTTCAGCAGTGCCCAGAAACCCATACGCCAACACTTTATGTGACCACGAGTATGTCACACGGCGCCCAGGAGAGGAGTTACTCGAGGAATGCTGTGTCCCTGTTGTTCCTCAGAGCTCTTTGCAGGTTATGGTGTGGGGAATAATTGCAAAAGGGGTCAAAGGCCCGCTCATTGTGCTGGAGTATCCGAAGGGCAAAGGCGGGGGGATGACCAGTGCCAGATACATACAGCAGGTTTGGAAGGTCCACTCCTCGATTTTTTCATTCAACAGGATGGGGCACCATCACACCGTGCGACAGCCACAATCAAATGCGAATCACATCGCATCCCTATCTTCCCTCATCCACCGTCCTCCCTGGATGTTTCTCCCATCGACTCATGATCGAGCCTTTATGGCTAGGGTTCCGCACGGGTATCGGGTCCACCCGCGGGTTTGGACCCGAGGGTCGGCCGGGTCCGGGCACGGGTTGAGATTTTCAACCCGTCCCAATACCGTAGACCCGCGCGGGTTAACCCGTGGGTATTCGGCAAACTTTATTCTGAGACTCGGCCGACATTTTTCCGATGATTTGACACCGACAGCACTCCATGCCGCGTCGCTCCGAAGCCCGAGACATCCGGGCCGTACTTCATCTGTGCCAAAGTTGTGATGTAATCCCCACGGAACAAGGCACGGATCACATTTTTCCCATTAGTTCTGTGATTGGCGATAGACCCGCCAACCCGTAAGGTACCGCGGGTCTGTACATACCCGCGGGTGACCCGCACGGGTTTGAAGCCCGCGGGTCTGTCGGGTACGGTATTGGCGGGTCCGGGTACGGGTTGCCTTCTGGTACCCGCGGGTGGACCCGTGCGGAATCCTATTTATGGCACATCCTCAAGATCCGCCTACGTGATTATTATTACCACCACATATGAGGCACTGTGCAACACAATTTTTGCAAATTTGGGACGGGATCACGGTTGAGGAAATCAATCAGTATATTTGTCGGATGCCGCAGGTAGTTCATGATGTAATCCAGGCAAGGGGTGGACAGACTCGCTACTAGTATGTAGACATGATCAAAGTTTTGAAAAACTACAAAATTCGTCGTAAAAAAGGCTATGTTCCGTTACTTTTTGTGACAACGAGTATGCTGCCCGCGCCTGCTTTTTTTAGGATATATGCAATCGAATCCACGTTTTTCGCACTGCCTACTTGACCGGTCAGCGATGTTCTCCGAGGACATCAGCGACGCCGCAAGGCTTATCGTTCGTCTCATCCACTGGCCTCGGTGTACATGCGGTCTTGCGCGACCGGCAAAAGAAGCATGCCACCGTCTGCTCTTGAACGTCTGGGTCCATCGACGGCCCTCGGGGTACGGATACCCGGGGAACGACTCGCGCTGGCCGTCTGCGGGGATGACTGTAAACGGCGAGTCCTCTGGCAGGTCCGTCGAGATGAGGGTATCATTCATGCTCACGAAATCCCGCACTACAGTTGCTGGGGGAAGGTGCAGACACGGTGGGTGGGGCTCCAACCTCGGGAAAGGCGACCGCGGGCGTTGTGAGTGGCTGCGAGACGACTCGGCCGCGGAACTAGGCCGCCCGTGTTCACCCGTGGTGGTCGCATGATATGAGGGCTGGTAGGCACTCTGCGAAGTGTACGGTCGGCCACCGTGATCGCCGTGGGTTTCAGAAGCGGTTGCACACACCACTCCATAGCTTCGTCCTGTCGAGTGAAGATTCCCATGTCTGCTATCCGACGATGCCAACATGGTGTCATGATTGTTGATCGAACTGTGCGCGTGGTAATTTTGTGGGCCCACAGAGGCGCGGGGCGTATAATCTTCCTCCTGTATAATCATGGAATTATATACTGCTGTTGACCTTTCAGTAGAAGAAAGAGTACTGGTCTGGAAATGAAGGTGTAGGTCAGACGAAAAGCCGAAGGCAAAGGACGAGTTGTTGAAAACAGGAATGTACTCGGAGAGATCCTCAATCGCCAAGGAAGTGGTCCCAAACGAGCTTTTGGAATCCTAGAGTAAATGCATGGGGCTAAGTTATCCATTGCTAAATCTTTCAAAGAAGGAAAATTGATTGACTTGCCCTTCAGGATGACCGAACGCATTGACGTTACGTCTGGCGGAAGGGCTGTGCATGACTTCTGAGGCCACCACCGTGCTTGCGGCCCGGTCGTCCCACTCCTGGTGAAGGGCAATTTCATCGCACGTTTGCGGACTCCGAAGCTGCATCGCCAGCGTATTGCTGGAGCTGGAGATGTGTCTTCTTCTTCTCTCGTTCAAATGCTGTGCCGGCTCCGACACCAACGCCTTGGTGGCATTAGCATTGAAGGATGGCCAGGTCCCACCGAACGGCTGCGTGACCCACTGCGCGTCTGCGACCGATTTTGCTGTTCGACTGTGCGTGAAGCGGAAAGTTGCGGCGTCGTCCACGGTACGGAGGCGCACCAGTGGCCCCTCAAGTGGCCACTGCGGCATGTAGGAAGTGGTGGGTACGTTTGTCGAGTGTTGATGCGATGGAAAATTTAAAACACGACCGTCGCAGCACGTGCTACAAATTATGCCCAGTTGATGCCCAGCTGATCGGCAACCCTGCCGAAAACCGGAGGATGTGGTACGTAGGACAATTACCCTTGTCTACTTTGATGAACGACAATCTGGAGCATAGCGCCAGATACCGTACAACTGTACATTTTCGCTCAATTCTCCCTGGCTGTGACCTGTGACCTAGTCTCTGTGACAGACCAATATATTACGTAGTGACGATACAAGTATGTACTAATATACTCGTGGTCGGACAAAGTCTTGGCGTGTGGGCATTTCTCAGCGACTAGAGCATATTTTTGCACAATTCTGAATGTCAGATAGTTCAGCAGGTAAATGCGCATATTTCTGAGATATTGATGGTATCAAAATATTCTGATGCGCCATTGAACGAGACGGAACTCTGAAAATCCAATTTTTCAAATCCGCCAGATATTTTTTTCAGAAAAATGTAAATCTCCCATACTGTAGCCCCAGTTAGTGCTGTCCAAAATATGAAATTGATACGATTTTGGCGTATCATATTATATGGATATCATATCACACCCCAGGGCTCCGTATTGTATCCGTATTATATTATCTTCGTATGTATTAATACATATCATAATATATTCCTGATATATCAATTAATATTCGTGGATGTTCAGCACCTCCGTCCAGTTGAGCCTTTCGCCGAGCCCAGATGTTGGAGGTTACAACCACTAGACTACTCGCACGAGCAGTCTAGTGGTTAACCTCTAACAAAATGTGGAACCCCATCTATGACGGGTATTAAACATCCCCCGGATTAACCGAGTATCGCGCGTAGTGTCCTTTCATGGTGCCCCTGGCCGGTTATCAGCTTCAGTCCCGGACCACATTTGCAATAAATGTCCTCCTTCATCGGGGTTCGATCCGGCGGCCTGTCCAGCCAACCCATTAGGTAAGGGTTCCATATTTTGATAGAGGTTATAACCACTAGACTACTCGCGCGAGTAGTCTAGTGGTTAACCTCTAACACATGTTGGAGGAGGTCTTACCAACTAGACTACTTGTGCCAGTAGTCTAGTTGGTAAGACCTCCTCCAACAAAATATGGAACCCTTATCTTTGGCACTTTGCGTGCAACCAGGCGGGTATTGAATATCCCCTGTTGGAGGTTACAACCACTAGACTACTCGCGCGAGTAGTCTAGTGGTTATAACCTCCAACAAAATATGGAACCCTTATCTAATGGGTTGGCTGGAAGGCTGCTCGATCGAGCCCCGATGAAGGAGGACATTTATTGCAAATGTGGTCTGGACAACTGAGCCGCAAAAACAGCCGGGGAGGCCCCGTGACACCGCGCGATACTCGGGGAACAAACCCGGGGGATATTCAATACCCGTCTGGTTGCACGCCAAGTGCCAAAGATAGGGGTTCCATATTTGGTAAGACCTCCTCCAACAAAATATGGAACCCCTATCTTTGGCACTTGGCGTATTTTGTTGGAGGAGGTCTTATCAACTAGACTACTCACGCAAGGCTAACGGCACTGAACTTCTGCCACCACTCAGTGGGACAGTCACGAAAATGTGATGATAGTCACAAACATCATGATGTTGCCTTGATTTGGCTGCCAGAATGAGTGTCTGTTCTTCATGATACCAGTTTAGCGTCCATTCGGCGTGATGATAGAAAGGAATTGGGGTACTCTTGTTATCATATTTCCCAAGTCCGAGCACTCGAAGTGACCGGAGTCGAATTTGTGGTGACTTCCTATTTGGGATGTGACCATCCCGAATTTCGGCAAAGAGAAATCACTTCCTCTTCATGAAATATCGCTCGGCATACACTCATATTGGCCAAGAGTGTCTACATCTCCCTATTTATAAAATTAAGCCTGTCCGTCTGTCCGAAGCTTTTTAAGCTCCGCTGAGTCTCCGCTGATGCTGTACATTGCGGCAGCTGCCCGCCGGGTTCCGGAATGCGCTTTCCCGCCGGCCCACGGGCAATCGATCATTCGGCATTATCGGCACGTGACATCACCCTTCGAAGAAGCTTTGACAGACACTGCCTCGGTGCTAACATTGACAGATCCGAAACAAAGGCAGCCGCAAAATTAGCTGGACACGATCTAGCTCCGTCACGAGTGCACAGTATAATCCACTCAAAAGAGCTCCGTCCAAATTTCAAACAAAAAATAACAATTGTAGCGCGCTTTGCTACATAAATTTAACCATCTGCATGACTGCCACGGCCCTGTAACAATTGACTGAGGCAAAACAAAATTGAACTGAAAGTCAACAGACTCTCAATCAGCCAATCCACAATTGCGGCTTGAGCTAAATAATCTATATGTGTAACAGGGCCCGCTATCTAGCTTACACCTGGAGATAGTGACACAGGGCAAGCAAGGAGAGGACACTCAAAACAAAAACTCTGAGCACCGTCAAAAAGGTGGGTCTGAAAGACATTCCTGGTACCGTACAATGGCACCGAAATTATCAAGCTTATCAAAACGAAAAATGAAGATCAGGAGCAGATGAGAACAGGGGAAAGAGGTAGCAACATATTTCTGTGGGTGGGCATGGCACTTCCTTTTGGAGTCCTTGGTATGAAGAATGTATGGGTAGAAAGAGGGGAGGCACTTTTTTCGAATAAAAATTTGTTTGACCTCCAACAGCATGGCGACAGTAGTGGTGGTAGGTGGATATGCAAATCACCCAGAAAAATCAACATGCTGGCAGTCTGTCAAGTTAACGGTTACACCTTTGCAGCTCTCTGCAGCCAAAATCATTGCCAACAAGCGAGCTCAAACCCGGGCCAGCATTCAAACAGACGTGTCCCATTTTGCACAACAAAATCCGGCTTCACCCGTGGGGCAAGAAAAATACAGCATACAAGTCTGTGGGCATAACACGGACCGTTTAGTAGGGCGGAAATCGAAATACATGCAAGCAGCTTTCACTCGAAGAGGAAGTTGTATGAAACCCAGTAAAACTTTTTTTTTGCGAAAATCACGTCGAAAAGCACCCCAAAACCCAGTACTACAGATAGTGAGAATCATGCTAAGAACTTGTCTTGGGAAAGCAACTGACTATAGGTTCAACCACAATGGTAAAACTACATGCTGATACTGGTCTCTTCCCGTGAGATTTTGTGTCTTAGCTGAGATGGAGTTTTCTGGTTGAAACTCGCTTTGCGAGCAAACCAAACCTGAACCGGTGTTCTGTCTGTTCTAGGAGTGCTCTTAACAACATGAGTAATATGAAACAAAGGAATAAGATCTCCCTGATTTCATTATATGATTTACCACGTCCCTCCTATTAGGCCCAATCCTCGCCTGGTCAGCACATTCGTGCCGACCAGCTTGCATTGGGCGCGCAACAACCCCGTTGGGGTTGATTTCTTTTGTTTTTTGTTTTTGGGGGGGATAGAGATTCTAAACCTATACAATTATGCAGTGGGAGTTATAAATGTACATCAGTGGATTATATATAATGAAGGATGAATGGCTGGCCAAAGACGATATTGAGAACACTGGCAAGGAAACTTATTGAACATTAGGTGAAGATCAAGGATCAACTTGAAAGATACCGAGGAAAATTTAAAATGACGAAGGCCACTTGAAGCTTGAGGGCTTGAGGTCAGTAGGATATATAGCAACATGATAGGAGTTTAAAAAAATAAAAGATTTTAAAAAGTACAACATGCGGGAATCGAACGCAGGACCTTTTCATATGCCCAAACAACACCAAACATTGCAAACTTGACGGAGCGCCTGCACAAGATAGACACCTCAGGACCCACTAACAAGTTAGTGGACATCAAAAGCAAAGCAGGCAACTGAAAATCGACTTTACAAAAGAGGTGGGGAGGCCGCGAAGCAGCCGACCAACCGCTTGTACACTATATAACTGATCCTCTGCCTTTACTAAGTTATACTCAAAACAAGCCATTTGAATGTTGTCTAATTTCGTGGTCCATGACTTGGATTAGGCCTCTCCGAGGCGGTAGCTGAACCTTTAGGAATTCATAGCATTATCTTCAAATTATCTTATCATTTTTCTCCAGGTAAGTAAGAAACGCTAGGGGCACTTAGATAAAAGCGCTCAGATCACCTAACCAGAATCATTCAAGTTGCAATTAATAAGTAGTTGAACAAGAGTGACCGCGGCTTTTCTCCGGAATAATTTGAAGTGTAATTAACTTAGTTACCACTTGAGGCCCCCAGGAAGTGCTATTTCGCGTGTTTTTGGGCCAGGTCTTACGGCTGACAGCATAAACCAACACGGTGATAGATGTCATACAGTTCTGGACACCAATGACTTGTAATATATTATTTTTTCTACGTGTTTTCGTCGTTCAAAGCTAACCACATGTTGAATGCAGTGTTCTGGTTGCTGGGGCGGATTGAATTTGAGTACTGGTTGCCCTTAAGGATGGATTTACTGTTTCCTGTTAACAATTGTAAACAAATTACCAGTAGGAAATATTCTCGACACATCGCGTCGCGATACGGTGGAACAACCACGTGATCCATACGCAATATGCGAGATTGATGATGATCGCTATGCACCGCTGGCTACAAATTGACAGTGGACAATGCGCTAGACTTAATGGTAAAGGCAATTCCGGATACTAACCGCGATCTTGGAATCGGACAAACGAGGCGGGGCAAACGAGGAGTGGGATCAGACTCAGATTAACCTTAAGAAATATGAAGGTTGTTGAGGCAGACTCATTATATTGGTATAACCACATGAACATGCTCTCCAAAAACCATTCAGGTGTTGAACGATAGGTGATGAATGATAGGACGCGACGCGACGCCTTGTCGGTGATGAAAACTTAAAAAAAGGGAAACCGCATCTCTCACGTGATGATAGGCGGGCGTGATGGTAATTGGTATTGGTAACCGGACGTGATGGCAACAGGACGGTGATCAAATACAGTGATCCACGTCCCAGAAGGGGAAATCAAATGACGGATACCGTGTTTGATTGTAAATTGAAAAATCTAAGTTGACTCAAGTTGTCCACAAACAACGTGACCCGGAAGGAGTCATGACCAGGGCGCGGAGATCTCCGGTTTCCGCGTAGGATCGTTATCAGACTCTCGCTTGACTAAGAATTAGTTGGCTAGTTGTCGATCACTAATTAGTGATTTCCACCATTTGACCTGGCCGACTAAGATTCTCACGCCTTCCTTCTTTGATCGCTACTTTCCAACTGTACCTCGTTGGCGGCTGCTATCGCGTTGAATCACAATGGGTGTAGTTCCACGATAATATAAGACCCATTCCAGCTTCCGTGGCATGAAAATCCGAGTTGATATCATCCAGATATTTCGAAAACATATTTTATTCGACCAGCGATCACTAAGCGCCGACCCCTTTAGTCGGCTCATTGCTTTAGTCGATCAAAATCATCTAACTAAGTAATTACTAAGTCAAGCGAGAGTCTGATCGTTATTGACTAGGGAGCCGGTCTCGACCATACTTATTACGGCCGAACGTCGGGGCCCCGGGGCCGAAAGAGAGGGTGACAGTCAGGTCAGCACTATTGATCCTGTGGCACCTGTGAACCGAGTCAATCATAACAAACAGCTGCGAGCCGGGGCATCTCAGGTGGGCACGCTAAAGACTGGTTCGCACTTCCTCCTGAACTAGGGCCTCTCCTGTTCGCAGGCCGAGCGTGGGCGGGCCTCTGAATTGCACAATAAATAAATAAATAAACACGTTCCTAAACGAGATCGTGTGACGCTCCGGCCCAAAAGTCGGTCCATTGTGAGTTTGTTTGGTTTTGGAGTAGAGGGCGTTATCTGCTCTGTTTGGTTTTGGAATTTAACGCCGTTTATGCTCCCAAATATTCCCCAGGGCATCAAGCGTGAATCTGAAGAAAGAGATCTCTTCGCGCGGGATCATTGTGGCTGTGTAATGCCATCAATTCTCAATTAAATTCGACCATCGAATACCCATTTCTCAGGCACTCACTAGAAATTCTGAAAAGACAGAATTTTAGATACGATGGGCCTGACCATGGCTTCCCTTGATAATTTTTCAAAATGACTTGAATTGAATCCAGAGCGAGGGAAAAGGAAAACATTTCAAACTCCGCCTCAGCCCTTTGACACGACCCGAGAAGTACCAGTCTGCCTTCAGCAACAAGCTTGCCTTGTTAGAACGCCGTAGGCAGGCTGGTTACGAGTCTATTAAAGATCGGGGTTAGTTTTCGTTAGCAAATGTACGAGAACCTCTATATAATCAGTATATTTCACCTTTTAACAACCTGTCCGAGAGAGCGAGTCTTCTGAGACGAGCCGGGAATATCAACCAGCTGCGGGGTTGCTTCTAGTGCAAAGGGCTATCACAAGACGGCGGCGTCGACAGGGGCAGTGCGAGCACGGCCATCTCAGAATTCCAAAAAGACCTTTTCCCGTTGTTTTCCCGCGTCAATCGCGTGATCGGGAAGATTTTTTATCGCCGATTGGAAGGAGTACATAGCGCATTGGTCTTTAGACTTGGCATCAAAGAACCATCCAGCAGACAGGAGCTGTCGTCCAGCTGTTGCGTTGAAGCCAATTGACGTACAGAGCGCGTGCCGAAGCCCGGCTGTGGCTCATTTCAGTCTCCGCTCCCAAAAAGGAAGCTACAAATTGATGCATGGACCGGCAAAGACCGGCGGCACCTTTATTCTTTCCCCAGACATTACTATTATTCACGATTCGCCATCTTGTTCCTTTTTGCCGCCCTTCTCTTTGAAAGGAACGGTTGCATCCCACTTTTCTCGCAAAAAAAGTTGCGTTCTATTTCTTGTCTATCGCGTACCGAAACTGTCCCGATCCTTTTGCGTGATTTTCCCCGAGATAATGGTATGGTCATCAACACCGCGGAAACAGGCGTGGAGGCCGCCTCAGCCGGAATCGCGATGGACGACGTCGATGTACAGCGCGCGTACGTGACTCAGCAGCGCTTCGACAGCTACGCGCGCGTGGTGAAGCACGGGGTGTCGCGGAAAGAGGCGTTCGATCGCCGCGTCCTGGACTCCAAGGCAGGCGAGGTCGTGTCCGCATCAGGGGATCTCGTCCAGGTCCTCGATCCGAAGCACAAGAAGACATTCCTCACCTCGAAGAAGATTCTGCCGGAATGGTGGGGGGCGTTCAGAGTCAAGGAGCGTCTCCTGAATTCCTATGTCATTGAAACTATTTACGGACAGGAATTAGCGGGCCAGTACAACCCGCAGCGTCTGCGGCCGCTAAAAGCCCCCAAAGGATCGTCTCTGGAGGCGTACGAAACGGCTCGGAGAGGGGGGGCGACCAACGAAGAGGCACCAGCGGCGGTTGTACCCGTGGTATTGGAGGAACCGGAGCCCAGTCGCGAGGAGGAAAGCGCGGCACGCGACGCAGACGCGAGAAGACAAGAGATTGTTTACTGCCCTTTGCGGAACTTAGGGCGCGGCTCGGTTTTTTTTTTTTTTTTCACTGAATTTTGCGTCGGATGGCTCTCCTGAGATCAATTCTCAACCGTTTTCCTTGAGAATATGCTCATTATGTTGGCATTGAAAGTCCGGAGGGCATGGCCTCCTCGAATTTTCTGATGGGCGATCAAATTGCTTAATTGGGAAAAATATCCGCATTTTGAGTAGGATGGCTGTAGCATTGGCTATTATTGTTCAATGGGACTAATTTTTTGATACGATGGACTCACAGGTGTACCAGAGGGCACCAGAATGGTTAATTGTTTTGGGTGTAACAAGGAGGATCGGGCGAGAATTTGAGCATGAAAATAGGATCTCAGGCATGAACCTGGCCAAAAGAATGCGATTGGCACCCTAAACTCATTTTTTCCCACAGTGTGTCGTTTTCTGGGGGCCTGAAAAAAATAAAATGTCTTGGATCAACCCGGGGGACGCTGAATTTAATGAAGAACCTCTTCCTGGTATATCTTTGAGACACTTTCGGTTTCCTGGTACCACAGAAAAGTTCAAAGGCGGCGTATGGTCAAAGCGGCTATATCCCAATGCGGACGACACGTGATCCGGCAATCAGAAATGACGTTAATGTGTCGTTTTTCTCATCTCGAAATCAACTTTTTTGTGAAAACTTGTCGAACTCCTTAGCCGACCACAAGGGGGATAGATACTATCGAATAGAGTGTATGGTTATATATGATATGACACGTGTACTGTACTATTTCGACCAAATGTTCATTATTTTTAGATTTTCGTCGACCGAGGTGACCGATAAATTTTCTTTTGAATTATAGCGATTTTTAGACACATCAAAAAAAATCGGGTGTCACCGTCACCTGAACATTTGGTCGAAATAGTACAGTATTTAGAGTTTATTTTTCCCATCATTTTACACCCAATCGGGTAGTCGTGACCTGATGAAGTGCACTGTACCACATCGTCGTCCCCGAGTCGTCCCTCTCCGCATCGTCTCCCGCTCGCCGCCGCCCTCCCGCTCGCCGCCGCGTTCGCGAAGCTGACTTACTCCCATGCAGTGCTCGCGACGACGACTGACTTTCATAGTACCCGCGACGACGCGTCTTGAAGCACAATGTATAGCCATAGGCGATCTAACTGACCTCCACAGACCAGGTGACGCCTCCGCAAGTCCGGATGGTACGGTATGCACTCACAGTTTGTCCTACATATATTCCTCTCCCTCATTCTCTTGTGTTTCAGCACTTCCTCCTCTCATGGCGGTGCGCGCATTCCGATCCCGCTCATGCAGCCGTCGGAGTACATCGACGTATTCGGGAAACTACTCAACATCCGCAAGTCCCGGCCACGCGCAAGAGCTGGAAAGAACTACCGCCCCCCCAAAAACAAACCGAAAGTAAAGGAAAGGGCCAACTTGCCTGGAATGAAAGTTCCTCATCTCCCCCAGTGGGCCTGATGGGCTCAGACGGCCATCCTCGCGACCGGCGCGGGCATGGCCGGGAGTTTCCTTGGATGAAATAAATCAATCAGTTATTTGATCAAAATAAGATTGGGAGCAAAATGGAGGAGGGAAACTCATCGAAATCTTCCTTGGGGTTAGCTACGCCCCTCTGATCCGTAAAAAATCGCCGCCCCCCCCAAAAAAATACTGAAAGTAAAGGAAAGGGCCGACTTGCCTGGAATGAAAGTTCATCATCTCCCCCAGTGGGCCTGATGGTCTCAGACGGCCATCCTCACGACCGGCGCGGGCATGGCCAGGAGTTTCCCTGGATGAAAGAAATCAATCAGTTATTTGGTCAAAATAAGTCTGGGAGCAAAATGGAGGAGGGAAATTCATCGAAATCTTCCTTGGGGTTAGCTACGCCCCTCTGATGCGGAAAAAAAAAAAAGAGAAAACCGAAAATGAAGGAAAGGGATGACTTGCCTGGTGTGAAAGCCCAACTGTAAATGCATGAGCATGAAACAACTCTACGAACGGGGTCACTGTGATGGAGCCATCCCTTAGAGCGGAGTGGACGGGATGCAGCCGATGATCCGATTCCTGTAAATATGATCAGCCTTCCTTTGAGCGAGAGAGAAAACCACGATGCAAATAAACTCGTCGGGACCCTCATCGGGGGTAGCTATGCGGTGTGCGGGAGGGCGGTAGAGGCCAAATGGGCCTGCACAGAAGGGGGAGGCGGAGGGGCAGGAGGGGTCACCTGAGAATAATATATGCCCACTCACCGGAAACATGAGCATATTGCGAGGGAGGGACATGTCACAGAGGAGCGGAACGGAACAACACTGTATATTGAAAGGCAGAGGAGGGAAGCAAAACGAAGGTGGGGAAATAGGGCACAAACCCGAGTCTTTATATACCTTCTCGGACGGTACTTTCCCGGGACCGCTGCGGGTTTCAGGCGTTCCATTTCCGAATTCCGGGATGTGAAATCCTAAGAGACAGTTCCGCTTGAAATTTCGCTCACTATCACCGCAGCCGGTCACATTCAAAAAGGCCCTTTAAATGAGGCCACAAATACGGAAGTCCGCAAATATTCTCCAATTCAATTAGGGTTGCAGGTTTGAGCAAAGCAGAACTGTTCAAATAGTTGATCCACCAGAGCTGTATCCTGTTCATCTCCCCAATTGTCACCAGGTTCGGCAGCCGTCACTGTACGCCATTCACGGTAAGTCACTGCGTGTTCAACAAACGAATACCCACGCGTGTCGTAGATCTCCTGAGAGTTTGTAGGTTGCTGAATTGAAGGTCGCCATTGAGGAGTGGTCACGGGCGCCGGAATAGATCGGAATGTGTAGCATTCACTGTGTAAAGTATTCTGTCGAAAAACTGTAGTATGCTGCAATAATATCAGAAGTACCCTGCATGGATGAAATATCCGATTGCATCAGACTGTCCCCTTGCTCGCTTGGATCAGAACTGCACTCATCTTGGAGGTTCTCTCTCCTGCTCTCAGGGTGCCAGGGGGGTGCGACTCAAAAAAGCAGCGGCGTGTTCAACACTGTTCATGGGAGCATAGCGGGGAGGATTTTGACTTCTTAGTGTCGGGTATGGCGGCAGGTGATTCCCCCGAATCAGGGAGCAGATCGAGCCCATGAAGTCCTGGAACGGCAAAGAATTGGGGGAGAGCCAGCTGAGACGAGAAAGCCAAGCCGCGTCCGCATAAGAAATTGATGTTCACACGTCGCGGACCTTGATCCGAGATGTCGTAACTTTCGATCAACTCATCACTCCGGCTCCAAATTCGGTTCAGGCCTTCGTTATAGATCGTACTCCCAGCCCGTAGAATCATTGCAAATGCTGTGTAATGCCATTTCAAACACTGCTATGTCCACTCGGATTCCCCAGGGCCTTGCAGACCTCGGTTTTGTTGCAGGGTGAGTTCAATATTGGTCAAAAATATCAAATTCACTGCATTCAATGTCCAACTAGCCGACTGGTTTTGGAGCTGTGGCCAGCCGTCGGCTAGCTGTTGGCAGCTGAGGCTATGTCTCGGCTAGCTCATGGCGCAATGTGTAGCCGCTCTGCCCTCACCCCGCGGTGTTGGAGCTGTGGCCAGCTCATGGCTATTTTGGGCTAGTCGGCCTTCAGCTAGCTTCGGCCAGCATGTGGCTAGGTGTCGGTTTTCAGCGGTGGCAACTCGGCTAGTCAACGGCTAGTCAACCGGGGCGGCTAGGATGGTGGGAGAACTACGAAGGCGGGTGAACCATGCTCTGAATGTGCTTTGCGACTAGTCTCTCCTAGACAGATGCTTCAACAATTCTGTGATCTCGTACCTCGATCTTGTTGAACTCTGCGGCTGGGCAGCATTGTGTGGGGTTTTACGAGGTATGTGCCACATCTTGGAGCCTATTTGGACCAGCGCAATGCAGAAACTCATGGGAAGAAGTAGATTAAATCCAAGCATGAAGAAGACTGAATAAATGGTGAGCGACCCCGCACGCAAAGCATGCGGGCCAAAAGCATGATGCGCCCAAGAATAAACCAGGGAGCCGCTAGAAACCATCCAAAACTCTGAAATTCAGCCAACACTGTACAACCAACTCCTGGTTTGAGCTTATAGGGACCCCTGCAGTTCCTTCCTGGTTTGAGGAAATTTTGTTTAATGTACTGTGGTTCATAAGAATACAGTCACAGGCATTGATTTATTCTCCAAGTCCATTTGTTGTGTATTTCGGCCTCTGGGAGAGGTTGGCCACCCCTTGTAAGCACACTATCATCTCTGACTTTCCAGATGAGAAATCGGGATTCCGATATAACGATCCTGTACAGGTGCGACGCAGTGGGGAGATGTTTTCCATTGTCATTGCGAAAGGAGGCCAGCCTGCAGCCAACTCTGGCGAGGTTGTGTGTTTCTTGAGCCACAGATTATTTGTTGGCCCAGGTGTTTGCATTTCAGTATGTCAATAG
Source organism: Mycena leptocephala (assembly GCA_029378395.1). Classification (NCBI taxonomy): domain Eukaryota; kingdom Fungi; phylum Basidiomycota; class Agaricomycetes; order Agaricales; family Mycenaceae; genus Mycena; species Mycena leptocephala. The sequence continues at coordinate 78,287 of JARJLF010000470.1, forward strand.
GCACCGGCACGGATGCCATCCGCAGATGAGATCAAAAACTTCTCTTGCCCATAAAACCTGGCCACATCCAACTGAAAATCAGTCAAAATTGCATTCGGGTCCTCCGTGATGCCATCCTCGGCCGGAGGACCATTTCCTAATATTGATTTTTTTTTTTTTTGGCTAGTGGCAATAATTTGGACTTTGAAAAATAAGGCTCGATGAGGCAAGGTCAACATGTATTTTTCCGTGAATTTTCGAAAATCGGTGTGCTCAGGGCAGACGAAAAGGTTTTTGATCTCATCTGCGGATGACATCCGTGCTGGTCCCTACCTGAGTATGATATGCTCAAGGTCTTCGGTTACGCCACAGTATTGGCTATGGCACATATGGTGTGCAAAAAATACCTGTATAATACAATCATTAAATACATCATTTAAAACCCGGCACTAGATCCTACGACTCCTTGCGACGAGGCAACCGTGGACAGAAAGCCCTTCCGTGATCAGTTTGAGGTTGATTCCGCCCTCTTCATGGCGTCTCGGCTACCTCACTTAGAGAAAATCCTTGTGGCCTTTCTCAAAGGGACTCTGGGAAGTTAGGGTCCCGTGCGCAGCCCGGCCGTGCGGGGAGGCAACATAGATTGCTGCAGAGCATCCTGCGTTTTGCGAGGACACCCGGTGTCGCGACGTCACTGTGATGCGAGGAAGAGAAACACAGCATGGTAAGAGTGTAGTCATTCCCTACCGTGCGATATTAGACTACCTTAAAACAAGTTCTAAACTCGATTATAACACTTTTCAAAGATTTCACAGCCACATTGCAGCTTTGATCAAACCCAAAAATCCGTTGCCAAATGCACTGTACATGGCTCCCTTATCCCTGCCCAAACCAGCCCAAATACTTGAACATGGCGTGGATCACCCGGCATTAAGGGTCTCATCACAGCCACTTTATAACACTTTTCAAAGTAAGCTAAAGCATTGCGGTGAGGGCAATAAGGTAACACTTTTCAAAATGTGAAGCACTGTTTGGCGAGGTCAATAATGCCTCTGAGCGCGATCCGAATAGCTGAAAATGACTGGAATGATCAGGGCTATCCATTCCTTGGGTGCGCGCCTCAGAAAATGGCCCAAGGAACGCGCTGGAATTGAAAGTGTTCCAAAATGTGAAGAATTGTGGTGAGGGCAATAAGGTCACACATTTGAAAATGTAAAGAAAAGGGCAATGAGGTCACACGTTTCAAAACGTAAAGCATTGCCGTGAGTGCAATAAGGTCACGGGTTTCAAAATGTAAAGGATTGCGGTGAGCTGAAAATGACCGGAATGATCACAGCTATCCATTCCTGGGGCGCACGCCCCAGAAAATGGCCCGGGGATTGCGCTGGAATTGAAAGTGTTCCAAAATTTAAAGCATTGCAGTGAGGGCAATAAGGTCACACATTTCAAAATGTAAAGCACTGTTTGGCTGCTGGGGAGGTCAATAATGCCTCTGAGCACAATCTGAATAGCAGGAATGATTATGGCTATCCACACCTGTTCGCTTGGGAAGACAAACTGGAACATGCCTGGGACTCAAGGGAGATGTGCGAACATCATCTTCCGGGTCACTAGCGGGCGCATCTGCGACTTTAGAATTTCGTGTACCCTACTCTCATCTGTCGAAATAGATGCCTGCCGGCATCGAATCATCATCCGAAGTGTTGGCCGAGTCGTCGACAGCTGCCGATGGTGGTAGTATCTCTTTTTGTTGCTTTTTCTGCTTTTTCTTTGGGGGCATTGTGAGTGTCGACGAGGGTAGAAAGATCAATTTTTATCGATGAAATGGCTCAATGAATTTCTAAGATCTTATCGGAATCATTATTGGGGGCTCTTTGGCTTCATCCCCATACGGGTTATCTTTATTTTTGCAACTCTCTCCTCCCTCTTCCTCCTTGACACACTGGTAACTTAGCTAGACTTCTATCACGCAGCCTAACCAGCCTTGAAATCGATCCCCATAAAGGTCCGTCACTCACAGTGTGCCCGTGATTGTTTGTGTGAACCGCAGAACGACTGGGAGCTGTGCAAACGAATCCCGTAGTTCACCGCAGGATGGCGGCCTGTTGACTGCGGCCGCTTACTACTGCTGCAAATATAAAGAGACACCCTCCTGCTGAGCTATGCTTCGAAAACTTTAACAGATCTCGAACATTCCTGCATTTGAAATCTTATTCGCGCAATTTTAATGGCATTTGGGTCGCATCAGTAATTGAATTGTTTCGCGCTCAGTTCTTGATGGATTTCTTAGATATTATATGGTAAATTCCTCTTTTCGAGAGGCGCATCCGATGGTACCAGAGGTGTAGTCTAACTCCATGTTTTGAGATATTGATTTTCGGCCGCCCAAGCGTGTTTGCCTCACAGCTTGCCCACCGCTGCACCAATTGCCAAGGTCTGGTAGGCATTTCAACTCAGAATTGCCATGGCTATCGAATGCACATGGTGCTGAAATTGTCTGTGCAGGAATGGGCAAGCTGTGCATTCAAAACATTCAATTTTGCATTGAATTAGCCCCTATTTGCGCTTTTGATCCAAGCTGAGCCATCAAACTTTGCATTCAATTGATGGCACAGCTCCATATTTAGGCATTTGATCGGATTTTCAATTGCGCATTCAATGCCCCACAGTTAAATGATGTCTAACATAGTCCAAACATGTTCAAATGAGCTGATTCTTTGCAACAGTGTACTAATATACATTAAAAAAGATGTCATAGAGCCAGAATTCCAGATAATGCTGTCTATGATGCCTGTAATCACTTCTGGATAATGGGCAATCCACTCTGATCTGGAAATATTGTGAGAATTGAATGCAACCGTGAACTTTATGCAATTCTGGCCCTATGACATCATTCATAATCCATGTAAGTCTTTTGCCTCACAAAACCAGGCCATTTGAACAAGTACCAGGCTTGCTAGAAGGCATCCAACCCCCAAACAGCCTGAAATCCAAGATCATCCACTATGAAATATTTTGACAGGTTTCTCTCCATCACTAATACCCCATGAACTAGCCCGAATTATCTAGCATGAATTCATCCAAATCCATGAAGAACTGACCGAAATCTGGGGAATTCTTTGAAAAACATCCCAAACAGGAAAATTTTCATTGGCGCCTTCGGTACTGCAATTAGCTGTAAGTTATTCATGTACGCCTGTAGGATGGCCTGTGATCCATAAAATCTCAGGTGTGAATTCCAACACATTTCCCAATAAATAAGGGAATACCGTGATTTTTCAATTTTAATTCTATGCTCAGTGTGAGACCCCATAACTCAAGTTCAACTGTCATATCCATTGCCAAATTGACTGTATGTCTGCGAAGCGATATGGGCTTGGCGAACCGTTGGTCGCCTATTGTGATGACCCGGTCAAAGTACGGATTTTCCCATTTCAATTACTGTAAATGGATTTCTACTTTCAATTATTTTATTTACAAACCCCAAAGGGGAGCATTATTACCTTTAATGCTTTTACAAAAGGTCCGGTTTCGGTCGATGTGTGGACAAGAGTTTTTGGCCAGAAATGACTTTTCAGGGCAAAATATCGCCATCGACCAAGAGTCATTAGATTCTGTTTTCCGGCGACATGGTCACCTTTGCCATAGCGGGTAGCTACGTTTTCAAATTCCTTTGGATCCCCAACGTTTCCAACACTCATTGAGCCTTCGCCTGAGCACGGGCATATCTTAGGCCGCAGCTTTCATGGGGTGGTGAGTTGAAGAGAAGGCAGGGGACTGTAGGTGACGTACGCATTACACAGTTCCTTGTTGTGGCGCGGCCCTTTTCTCCAGGCAGGAGATTGAGTTGCATTGCAACTGGAGCACTGGTATGGTTCTGCAAGATTTGCAGGAGGAGGTGTTCTAAGAAACATCCTGGATTTTGCTGGGTGATTATCTACGGCCAGGACGCTCAAATCATTGTGTGAAAGGGTCATAGTGGGCTCGGTCCCCGCTGGGCCAATGTGCGTCTCCATGATTAGTTGGTCCCCACCACTGCATCTCAGACTCGGGTCGAGCCATGTGCACACACGCACACGTTCCCATTTTTTTGGCTTCTTGGACACATGCACATAGATTTCTTGGTTTCTTGGACACGCTCACGCTTGCGTCAAATTTTTTGATCTCTTAGACACTTTCATACATTTTCTTGACCTCTCAGACCCACTCGCGTTGATTCCTTGTTTTCTTGGACTGCCGCTACGACAGTTGTGTACTAATGTACTCGACCATAGATTCCCTTCCATTAGATTCACTCACAGCTTTCCAAATTCCTGCTTGAATACAATATGTATATATGTGCTCTCTACACCAGCTATGCCCACTAACTTTAGGTAGTGGGTCCTATAGCGCCCTATTTCAAGTATGCAATTTCCCATGAACTTTCGGCCGACCCGAAAAACCCGATTATGGCGTGATTTGCTTGTCCATGTTTCATGGATTTGATGTATCTCTTTTTTTTTCTTTCTTTTTTCTGGGGATGTTTAGAGTACGGGTACTCAGTCTGCAGAAGCATTCCAAGATCCGCCATCGGGTTGCTGGGTATTTCACCCAATCATGCCGTCGAGGGTGTCCGGTTTTTGCGAAATTAACAGGCCTCGAACCCACGACTACCAGGTTACATAACCATGACAGCAGCCGGTCTTTTCCGGCTGGGATATCCGCTTAGCCACGCGTCCCCGATTTGATGTATCTCTTCTCGCCCTAAATGTCTGTGCTTGTGGACGGAATCTCGACGCTCAAAGCTTCGATCTCCCATTTTCGCCTCAAACTGTTGTTTCGACCGGTTTCCTCTCGTCTGCACGCCCCTGCCCCCGGTCCGCTTTGCTTCAGCATATATGTTCACTGCGCTCTGGGGCCATTTTCTCTCCGACTGGCCTGCCTCGAATCTCCATACTTGTAGACGGATATTTGTCTTGGCCTTGACTGGGTCTCTGGTGTCCGACAGTGGTCCCTGAGCCGTGGGTTCGGCCTACGGGCCGAGTTCGATCTCAATGACCTGTTCCGTGCTGTCCCGGAGTGTGAGTGCCCAGCTCTTCGGTTTGTGACTTCGGCTCATGTTTTGGCTGCCAGCATCCATTTCCTCGGTGTCTTCACTTCCATTTCGTATGTCCTCAGCTGTATTCAGCCATTCCTGTTCTGATCTGTTCTTCCAGTGCCTTCTTCGAGCAGAACCGTTGCTTCGCCATCGGGCCCTATTGTGGGGAGCATTTACGATGAACGTATGTCCACGTCTGTCTCGGCTCTTTTCATTCGCTCAACTATTCTCCAGGCTGGGACTCTGGCCCTAAGGGGTCAGATCCCTCTTGCCCCCCGACTTCTGTCTACAATCATGTACATGCTGTCCCACATATTGCATAGCGTATGTGCTCCCTGCACACAATGAAGCGTACGCTCTTCAGCATACGCACGCGTATGCACGCCACGAAATAAATCAGCATGAATCTACGTTTGAATGTCACATTGGGCGAAATATTTTTCCTTCGAATGCCTCCAATCACCCACCAAATACTCTGCCATCAGTGTCGTCGTTTACTGCTGGTGATCTGAGAAACACTACTACCAGTGGGTCAAAATGTTCTATTACGAATGGAGCCCTCGTGACTTGTTCGGACTTGAGTGTACTGTTCACCTCCAGTGATCCTTTAAATAACATTACATCTTCCATCGATCTTGCACTAGCCCAAGTAAATATCCTCGCCAGTATCATGCCCACGCTTTCGAAGCGTCCTCTGCGACGGATGTTGGAAATGTACAATGGGGAGTTTGCACAGACCGACGGAACAGCTGCTCTTCGCCGACATTTAAAGCAGTATCTTCGACGTCTCTGACGAGGGAAAAACTGGCTGATCCATCTGGTCGTCTGCCATCGGGATTATGCGACAAGGTGACCGAATGTGCGGAACGTGAAGAGGAATTGAACTCCCTGCAATCCGATTAGCCGCGCTTGATCCCGCCGAGCAGAAAGCGAATGCTTGTGGAAGCCTTCAATCTAGCTATTTCTAAGGACACTGATAGGTCAGGGCCGAGCCGTCAGCGCGGACGTCCCCCATCAGCAAAGAGGTATGTCCTTGAAATAAGTCCCGACGTGTGTTTATTGATGACAAAAGGAGCCCGCCGACAATGGGGAATCTGAGGGGCCTCCGCCGAAGCGTATTAAAGGCGTCCGCCCTTCCAGGCCTTCGATCTCTGTCGACGCTGGGGAAAAGGTACTTGAAACATGCTGACGCGCCTTTTATTGACCCTTTGTATCAGTCTGCGGACGATGGGACATCCAAGAAGAGGCGATCGATTCGATTGAGAGGTTGACTTGACGCACTGTCCGGCCCTTGGATTATATCTGCGGTTCTACGGGGAAATCCATGCTTTCAAAATAAGAGACAAAAGAGAGAAAAGGGAGACCCCCCCAAAAAAATCTTGTGATGGTCCGTTGAGTGTGGGGGGCTGTACTGAGGGCCAAAGAAATTAGAATCGCGCCAAAAATTTGCTTATGTAATCTATCAGAGGCGCCTTGCGTCCCGTTGTGAACGGAGGTCGACTTCAATTCCCATTATATGTACTTACCATACCTATAAGATTTCATTATGCCTCCTAGTAACACTTGGAGATGAAATTGTACATGAATAAGCCAGTGTACTCGTCGGCTGGGCCAAAAAAAGGCGCAACCAGTGGGACAAGTTGCCTTCCCCACCTCATGCATGTCTTTCTGCCATAGCTGCCCAAGCTCCGCAGCTTCTTCTGCTTCCACTGTTTTCGACTGAAAAGGTATGAGATATGCGCTATAAGGCAGTAGGCAAGTACTGACATGTTTCGAAATCATCTACACTAGTTCCGGTGCGATGGAAGGCACTCGATGGCGACGATTGATGCCCGCCCCGCAATTTTCTTTTGTGATGGTGCCCGATTTGGTCGGCCTTGTTGCACACGGCCAAATCAATTCTGGGACGTTGCACTGAGATTCCAAACAAATGCACATGAACCTCGGCATGATGGGCCAAGATTTCACACCAAAACAGTATTTTGACCACTGTGCAACCATTTCAAGCCGGATTTTTAACGGGGTCTCGCTGGGAGTGCGCGAAAGGCACAGGAGAAGATGTCCGTAGGTTTAGATGCCAACCACCCTCTTTTCCCGCTCCGCCCGGAGTTCCTCCTCCGCCGCTATCCTCTTGTCCCGCTCAGCTCGCATACTTTCCTCCGCAGCTCGCGTCCTTTCCTCCGCCGCTTGCACTGCCGCCTGCGCCTTCCGCTCCACCGCCATCGTTCTTTGCAACACAACCTCGATATCCCTGACCATGCGCTCACGGATCTGATGGCGCCTCGCTTTGAAGAGGGCGACGATCTCCTCGACAGGATCGGGGCCCTTTTCCTTCTCATCCCTTAACCACAACGCGTTGTCGCTGTCCAGCAGGTCGAGGAATTGCTCTATCTCCGGCCGAGCCACACCGTTCTCCAGCATTCCTTTTCGCATGGTCGTCTTCGGTAAGACGAGACTGTTGCCTCTGTCAAACAAAAGACGCCCCGTTTGGGGATCAACGATGCGCAATTTTCCGTATTTGCCAGCAGAGCGGACGGAGGGACCGTCCGCCTTCATCGGAGGGAAGTGACGTTGTTTACAAATGCGCTCCGCGGAGAGGAAGAATATGGTGGCGAACCACATACACATGTGTCTGAGACGGCTGTAACCCTTCGCCCTCTGTGTGATGACGGAGGCTAGAATCGCGCAGTCGAGCGCCGTGAGCCGCTCCGAATACGGGGTCCCCGCCGGAAACGTCAAAGTTTGCAGTACGGTGTACGTGGTCCCCTTCTTGGTCTTTAACAGTTCAACTTCGCGGTAGTCGGCATCGATTCGGACTGCGTCCAAGGTCGATGAATCACTACCAGTCCAGTTCTCGGAATCTGTACTCATCCGTCTAGGTTCCCGGTTGAGCCCATAAAAATGAAGAGCATCCGCTGTCCACGTACCGACCAGGCTCCGTGGGGTGGTCAGCCGTTAATCGTTGTACACAGGCCGCACGGTAGTTTTCTCGGCCGACTCGCGCCGAGACCATGGATTCGTCTGCCGACGCGAGGTCTGCCCGAAGCAAAGAAAGCGGACATCTTGAACAATCTTGAGGCAGGGAACGACATAAAGGCTGGGATGACAAAATGATGATGTTTACAGTCTATCGGGACGTCTTGAAGAATTTGCTAGGGGTCCCGGGTACCAGTAGAAGAGAACCTACGGGTAGAAGAGAACCAGGGCAAGAACGTGAGTATGGACCTGTGCAATTAAATACCTTGCAAAAGGACGGTGAATGTCAACCACAACGCAGACCAAAACCAAATGATGATAGGCTGCAAAGCATGCAGATACAGCTACGAGGTTGGGGATCACATTGCCGAGGACCTGATGGCTTTCGGCCGATATGCATGGAATGTTGATGGAATGTTTGAATCTGGGCATCGCGTGGCATCGGTACGAACGGGTGGATGATCATTGCCAAGGTCTTGGCGGCCAGGAAAGCAGAAAGAGAAAGTAAATCCAGGGGGTGAGTTGTAGCAGAAAGCGGAGGGACAAAGACTCTTCCCCAGGTTGTGGTGGTCAGAAAAGCAAAGGAGAGGCCGGGTTCAGACAAGGCAGTCCTAAAATGAGAAAAGGGACAGCAAAAATCGAGTTAACTGAGGGTGCAAATCGATGTGGGAGTTTAAAATATGCCATGTCGGCGGTGCAATGGGTGCAGATAGTCCAAGAGTAGAAAAAGCACATTGCAGAAGAGGCACAGGTGGGAAGTACAGAGGGGTTGATGAGCAGCACTTGGGCAGAGAAGACACTAAGGCAAACAAGAATGGACGAAATATTTGGGAGTAGACGATACAATGACCAGCGGGGAGCATGCGAAACGAGAAGCAGATATTGAAAAATGATCGACAAGGTGTCGGCCCATACGATGTGCCACAATGATGCCTCGCGTGTAGACGCGTTGTGGCGTACATGGTCTTACAGATACGGGGCGCAACACGAGGTGCAGTGTTAGCCCACCTCGGGAACAGGCAAGGGACAAGGAGGATATATCAGTATAATGAGGTGCAATGATATATGACCCGGAGGGGCACAACATGGATACACCACGATAATAGCCCGTATGGACGGGCAGCATGAAGCGCAGTGATAATATGACATATCCATGGACAGGGTGCAGGATGCAATGATAATAAGCGGTACATGGACGTGCCATGATAATGACCCGTGCATGGACAGTGCACAGCACGAGGCACAATGATAATGAGCGGTGCGTGGATGCGCGATGATAATAATCAATGATAATGACCCGCGCATGGATGGGGCACAGCATGAGGCGCGATGATAATAAGTGGTGTGTGAACGTGCAATGATAATAACCAGTAGGTGGGGCGCAGCACGAGGAGCAAGAAGGGTACAAGACGGGCCGAGAAGATCAACCCCAGAGACAACAGCTTGCGGAACACCAGGAAGGACGAGAAGCTTATCGGAAGCCAGGGGTTGCAAGCAGGGAAGACGAAACATAACTTGAGCAGCAAGGACAATGGCCCTGCCTCCTCCCCTTCCCATGCTACCTACAACGCCAGCCATCATCTACATAGCCTCCTGTAAAGTGCGACATGGGCCCTAAAGGGCCCGCAGCATGAATGAATGAATGAATGAACAGTAACGCTCCACGTGACTCGATGGATGCGTTTGGCGCCTACCTTAATGAAATTCAGAAGTTTCTAATGGCATTACGGCATAAAAGCATTACACGAACCCCGCGTAGACAAGTAAAAATCAAGCACTTTTTCTGGCCCCTCTTGCTCCCATTCATCATCTTCGGCAGGTGGCTCTAAATATGTTTCGGAGTCCACAGGTAGATTTTAACTTGCTATTGACCGAGTTGGTTCAATGCCTAGCAGTGCACAATCACTAACAACGCGATCGACAATGCGACTATTCTTACCAATATGATGAAACCCCATCCTTCATTCCATTCCCGTTGGAGTTCTCGCTTGAAATGTGCTGCCCATCTGCACAATTTGCGACGCAAATCGATGTAAACACCCGTTTATTCCTTCCTTCGAATATCACTCACATGCAAACCAGAGCAACGATGAAACAAGCGATGATGTTCGGGCAAAGTGAGCATTGTTTGCTTAATGTATCATTATTCATGTTTCCGATTGAAGGCAATAGCTGCCTTCCCTCTTCCCCCACCCTCCCCCCTCCCCCAAGTTTCAGTGGTAGATACATTACTGGGCCATATATGTTGCTGTATTTGACTCAGAATTATGCATTCTCAGGATTACCGACAGCAATACTTGGCAAATTATCATTAGCCAGACACTTCAGAAATATTCCCATGGGTCACTTGTTTTTCGAGAGGGGCCAATATTCCTCGTTCTCACTTCTGCCTGGAAGGAAACAAGCCGATTTGACTAGCTAGAGCCGTTGAGTCTGTCTACGCATCGGTTCATAGGTCTCTAAACCTATGTAACAATCTTTGGTAAGGAAAATGAAGTATTCCGGTTCCCATGTCGATGAACACCAAACTACCTGTGCCAAATATTCCTTCTGAGACTCTGACAATGACCATGCCTAAATCCCATACTTGCCTACCGACTCAAGTCGACTTGGAGTGACTCGAGTCGACGTCATGAAGTCGACTCGGGGGACCTGAGTCGCGAGTCGCGGCAACATTAGCTGGGCTTTTGCGCAAAAGGTCAGTCGGAAGGTCAGAGCTTCCGGTGGGCTATGTAAAAGTCAGCTCGACGTAGAAATCATGTCGAGTTGTGAGTGAAAATACATTTCGTAATCAAACTTGAGTTTCCACGAATTCCCGGATTGCTCTGGGCCCATTGGCTCCGTTTCCCAAACGATATCTCCATCCACTATTAATTGAGCAAAGACAAGGACATCTGGCGGTATGTCAGGGTGAGGATTGGTGAAAGATCTGACACGAATGCCTGCAGGGGCACAGAATCAATAGGCGCCAGTGAGCAATTACCACTTGAGGATACGCACTTTGATGGCGAAGGCTGGTACAAAAGAAATATGTCAGTTGGTGACTCGAGAGAGATATGCGCAGCAGCCCACATTCTGAACATGATGGTTAGAAGCTGATCCAGTTCACGGCCATCCTGACATGGTTATATACGGATGGCATGTGGCGTACACGAGGTTATTGGACTTCGCTCGTATCCGGCAGGCAGCGCCAATTACACGGAAACCCTGTCTGTTTTGTTTCCGTTGACTACGGCACTTCCCACGCTGCGCAGGTTATCGCTATGCGTGTCTTTCGCAAAATTGTGAGATTTATCTATTCCAGAAAAACACAGCGTCAGATGGGGTTAAATTTGCGATATTTCACAAACTTTCAACAGCACAGGAAAATACAGCACTGAACGTAGGGGAAACACCGGCTTTATACAGGGCTGTAGATGACCAATGTCTCCGCGACTCCATTTCCAATGTGCACACCTGTGGCGACCGGAGTTGTGGCGGCGGCGGTTACGTGTTTGGGTGCACCTGACAATAGGAAGTTACGACAGCCCCTGAAAACAAGCGCTTCGAGTTTCTCGTCAGAAATGGCGATTGATCCGAGGGTTTCTTTCTGATATGAATACGCTGCGCTCGTGGTAGGCTGTGAAGCACGTTTCCGCATTCAAAACCATAGACCTCCGCATCCTGACAGTGAGTCCACGCACCACGAAAACTCCAATCCTGACATCATAACCTGGCGGCAAAATTGCGTGAGCATTCTCCCTCTGCGTAGATGCTGAAAGAGAAATATTATCATCGGAGTTCGCCTGGATTAAGGAAACGACGGACGGACATTGGGGATGACCAAGTGGGCACTATCCAGGTCACGTACCGAAGATCGCGGTGTATTGGCGCCAAAGGACCACGAGGCTAGATGAAAGCCTGACTGTATGAACGGGTGGCGCACCAAGGACATACAGGTCCCAGCAATTCAAAAAAGGGTTGTACATGTTCGAAGAATAGGATTTCGACAGATTCTCCATTTTGTTGTCCCAAAATAGGATATTTTAGGCCAAGAATCTCGAAGCTTGTCTGGCGATGGGTATCGCAGGATGTTTGAATATGAGGGCTCAAGCGCTCAAGGTGGGTGATCTTCAGGACGTCTGGGAGCTTTGGACACATCTGTCCATTCGTTCTGAGATAGGCTTCAACTGCGATTCTTTCGAAGAAAATGCGAAACGGAATATCTGAAACCTTTCGTTAAAATTGCCAGATAATCAACGGAAAATACAGGTTCTACATCACGACGAGGAGGAGTGTACTGTACTAATCCGACCAAGTGTTCAGGTGACGGGTGACGGCCACCTGTGAACTGAACACTTTTCGTACAGGTGACGGTGACTTTCCAATTTTCTGGCTAAAATGGGTGAAAAAACATCAAAAATTTCTTGCCGGCTTTCGCCGGCCGTCCGTATATGCCACTTTTTCGCTGATTTCCGAGGAATGAACACCTTATCCAGTGAACACTATAGGTGACAGGTGACACCCAATGAACACTTGGTCGGATTAGTACAGTACATGGTTATCTTAAAGACTTCTTTGTCCGACACGGCGGTAAGCGTGTGGCACTACCGATTCGAAAGCGAAGAGAAGCGCGAGGTGAGACAGCGAAGGCGAGCCTGTGGATGTGGACCGTCGGAGCTGAGTCGGGATCAGATGGCGCCGGGCGGTACCCATCAATATCCGCCATCACCATCACACACGGTCCGTGACTGGCAGAAAAACTTATGTTTTCCTCTGCAGCTCCCACCATGACGGGCAAGTGATGGACGACGTCCAATAACAGATAGATTTTTGGCATTCGGGTAGTGCCTCGCTGCTGCGAACCTCGCCTACGCCACACCTCATGGTGACCGGATGCAGCCTCAGGCCTAGCATTTGGCATCCAGAGAGTCTGCAGACTGATTGGCAAGCTGTTCTCTGCAGCGGAAATCCGGTTGGTGATTCAAAAGGGCTCAAGAGTCTCAGGAGCTCACGAATTGTGGCTTGCTGCGTTTCGCTACGAAATTACTCTAATCACTGTTTGAATTCTTCACAAGCACTGAACACTCCTGCCCGCTGAGCCATTGTCTGTGATGCTAGTAGGGTTAATTTTTCTCATGCAACCGCTAACTTCCTTTCATCCCATAACATTCCAAATTCGCGCTGTACTGTACTGTACTATTTCGCTCAATTCATAAATGCATGTGACTTTTAATTTTTCCAACAAATCTCCAAAATCCGGTAAAATTGAGAAAAGAATAGGCTCATGTACTATGCCCGGGGAGAAATCAAAAAAATCAAACTGCGAAAAGAGCAAAAAAAAAGAGAAAAAAGGGAGAAGTTAGAGAGAGAGATTCGATTATCTACGCGACGAGCTTAGCGTTGAAATCTAATCTCAACGCATCCGGGAACGACCTGCGAGCGATTTCGGCCAACTGGCCCAAGTCGTGATCTCTGTTACGGCCCGATGGCCTTAAGTCCTAAGGCTCGTCGGACATAAATCCTCCTCGGGACATAGGACAAGCCAATGAATTTCAAAATAAAAATATCTACGGTCCGTTTCCACCACTGCCATTCGGCAATATTCGGCTTTGCCATCAATTTCGTTCTCGCCTCTTCGCTTCCAATTTCTCCATCGCTTGCAACGCGCCTTCCACCAACAACTCTGCTCAATCTTGCTCAGCACTCTTTCTGCTATGTTCTGGAGGCTTTACTGTCATATTGCTTCGCTTCTTACCTCTGGTTAAACTACTGTCTTGTTGCTGTCGTGTCATATCACCGATGAGTGAACCGAGGTGCGTGTGTATTCCTATCTTCTCTTTTCCTGCTGAACCCGTCCATCACGGGGTAAGTGGGCACCCTCGCCCAACCCACTCAAAGTTCTTTGGGCTTCGGCTGTTTCCATGCCCACCCACACGACTGTGTGCTGCACCAGTAGAACTGACCGTGAATTCGTGGCCATTTCTCCTGGTGCTGCCAACAACTATGTCCACAGAGGAGGACGGTCGGCCATTGATCGTTTGCACGCCTGTCACGCCTCTGCGCTGTTGAAGCCATCGGCATTTTAGCTGCAGTCCTTGTCGCGTTCCCAAATTCGTGCCTGCAGCTATCCTTGCTTCCATTTCTCGCAGCTTTCAAGGGAACCCCCTCCAGCGGCCCTCTGGTCGCCCTGGTTCTGGTCCCAGCCCCCGGTCGGCTGGTAACTCTCAATGGCACGTGCTCTGTGATCAGGCCTAGGACCTCAGCCGATCACTCTGGGCATGCAGTCATAGTCAGTCCAGAGCCGACGCCGCCAAGAAGAATTGAGCGAGAGTGAGGACGACGATGGCGCGCGGGTGGAGAATGGAAAAAAACCCCAGCAGATGTCCTGCGAGAATTGGAAGCAGATCGTAAGTGTGACAAACATGAGACTTTCTGTGCCTTGGCGGAAAACGGCGAGCACATCAAGCTTTCGGGCGGTAACATGAGTCTGGAGTTTGTTGATTGTACATCGACACCCGTTTACATTTTGATATTATTCTGACAGTTTGCAGTCTCAGGGTCTTCACAAATCTTTATCAAATCCCCCGGCCGCACTCGGTTTACCAACGAAAGATGGTTCACAAGCCCCGGCCCCCTCTCGTCGTGCGCCGCCGCCACAACACCCATCATTTCCTCAGGCACCCGGCCCCTATCCGTATCCGTATTATCCTCCGCCTGGTCCGTATCCACATGCCTATTTCCCGCCAGGCCACAAGCGAGCGAAAAGAGCGTTAGAAACTGACGCGCGATTGATTGCCCTCAGGAACGGTCTCATATCTTGGTTTTTTGGCGGTCCCTGACTTTGACTGATACGAGTATTTGGAAAGCGTCTTCCGCAGAGAAAAGATGATTGATTACCTCCTTTCCTGACCGCTGGCGCTTTGGGACGCGCTGGGCGTGGGCCATGCTCTATTTGAAAGCACGTATTTTCGTGCTGGCAGTACTGGCACCAGCGCTGCCAGCACTGCCAGCTCGCCAGAATCGGAGCTGGCCCTATAAAAAGGTACCTTGCGCCAGCACCGATTCTGGCGCCACGTACGTGTAACTTCTGGTGCCACAATCAGACCCAGTCCACTCGCCAGTTTCAATCCACTTCCTTGCATACAGGCTATGGCGCATTCAAGAAGAGATGGAACAAACGAATTGCATGTACTACGACTGGTCATGATAGCTACGCATACATACCGGCGTATGCTCCCCGACTTCGCATCCCTCGTACTGGCCGCCAGTCCTGTTCACCATTGACCTAGCCAGGTTTCAGCGCACCTTAGTAGCAGTGCGTGAAAGTGCGTAGTGACAAGGAGAGGCTACACCGAAGGTTCGCAATTCAGCAGTGTTTCAAGTTGTAGAGACCCGACTCGACGCACCTATGGACGACATACAGGGACACTAGGTAGTGCTGGCCAAAAATACGATACGAAAAATTTAATTTTGAATATATTCAAATACGCATGAATATGATACGGTCTTGGACCCTCCGACTGAATATGAATATGAGTGAATATGAATACGATATGATATGGATATAATACGATATGGTGGTCAGCGTATTCAAATATATTTGGATACGGCAAAGTGTCCCGGCTGAGGCCGGAAGGCGGCAAAAGCCACCTGTCGGATCAATACATTTTGTCGGCACAGGTGAGATTCTGGTCTGGAGGCGTTGCTCCGACCTCGGCTCCATGCATTCAACCGTTGGTGCCATCAAAAGTCTGGTGATCCGGGCTGTGGAACTTGCCGGCTATCCCGTGTCTTTCTTTCTTTCGTGCCCATCTGGTTTGAATCTGGTCCTCGAAGACCCAGTTCATGCAGTAGATATACCTTTCATCACTCAGACCATATTGGGTCCAAACTGAACCTTCTTTTCTGACCAAGGTTGGCTCAGAATATATTTGAATATATTCATATCGTATTCGTATTCAACGGCATGAATATGAATACGATACATCAAAAATATGATATGCCTCTCCCGAGGTGAATACGATATGCGACATCAGACTTTTAACATTTTGATTGTGGCGTTGTGCAACGCCGAAAAACGCCGAAAAACGCGTGAAAACGCCCCAAAACGGTCCAACTGACAACGCGGACAATTTTCGCCGAAAATTCTCACAACGCCGGAACAAAATCGCTGGATACCATCAGAACGACAAGCACCGACCTCGGCTTTTGACTTCATAACTTCCTATGGCCTCACCGCTCAGTATGCATCATCCTTGGCTGCAATCCTCACCCACTCATTCTGCAAAACCTGAATTCATTTTGGTGAACAATGCCAAAACGCGAAAAAACACGTGAAACACCGCAATCAGAATGTCAAAAGACTGATGGATTTGCCGTATCGTAATCATATTTGGCCAGCACTAACACTAGGCTTGAAATGTAAGGGATCATTTGAAACACAAAGATGTCAGCCGAAAGGAATCAACGTGAATTAGATGTGAATGCCAGTACTTAGCTGCAAGATGGATCCAACACCATTGAAGAGAGTCACATGCAGAGTATTTCAAGGGAGAGACGCATAACGGAGTTGGGATTGCTTTGTGGAAGCTTGAACATTGAGTGCTTGACAACGCTTGAGGGTACTTGAGCGTTGAGTGCTTGACAGGCTTGAGGAGGATGGACTGGGCGGCAGATGCGCTGAGAGTCGCTTGCGGGGACAAGGTTGAGGGAGGGCTTGGAAACGACTTGAAGCACGTGCATTGGTAACAATTGAAGTGGCGGCGGCGGCAATTGTGCTTTTGTTCTCCCATGAGGCGCAATTGCCGCCCGCTTTCGATTATTCCGAGCTTCTTCGGCAACACGACAGCTGATGGCACTTGGAACTTAAGAAACCACAGCGCCGCCGCCGAGCGAAAATTCCCCAGACACAAACAATCTAGTCTCTCATACGCGGCCCGGCGGCTACAACGGAAAGCTCGTATCTCTATAGAAAATCTAAGTTTCTTTTCTCTGCTGAAATACCACCGCTCTGCTCTTTCGGCCAGACTCCGACTGTCTCTTCTCAATGCGATGGTTTCTCTTCAATTGGTCTCTTGCCTGCAAATCCGCCATTGCTGGTGAGTGGAACCAAATTTTGCCTGTTTGCTATGGTTCATTGGAACGACGGAACTGTCGTCCAGGATGCGCTGTCCGTCCTCGAAGGACAGTCTTTGTATGGAGGAATTAAACGGAATATTTCCACAGTCTGTCTATGGAGGAATTAAACAAAATATTCCCACGTAACTGTCATCCAGCATGCGCTGTCCGTCCTCGAAGGACAGTCTGTGTATGGAGGAATTGAACAGAATGTTCCCACGTAACTGTCGTCTGGCATGCGCTGTCCGTCCTCGAAGGACAGTCTGCGTATGGAGGAATTAAACAAAATATTCCCACGTAACTGTCGTCCGGCATGCGCTGTCCGTCCTCGAAGGACAGGCTGTGTATGGAGGAATTAAACAGAATATTCCCACGGAACTGTTGTCCAGCATGCGCTGTCCGTCCTCGATGGACAGTCTGTGTATTACACGGACTGTGGAAATATTCTGTTCAATTCCTCCATACACAGACTGTCCTTCGAGGACGGATAGCGCATCCTGGATGACAGTTGCATGGAAATATTCTGTTTAATTACTCCATACACAGACTGTGGAAATATTCCGTTTAATTCCTCCATACAAAGACTGTCCTTCGAGGACGGACAGCGCATGCCGGACGACAGTTGCGTGGGAATATTTTGTTTAATTGCTCCATACACAGACTGTCCTTCGAGGACGGACAGTGCATGCTGGACGACAGTTCCGTGGGAATATTCTGTTTAATTCCTCCATACACAGACTGTCCTTCGAGGACAGACAGTGCATGCTGGATGACAGTTCCGTGGGAATATTCTGTTTAATTCCTCCATACACAGACTGTCCTTCGAGGATGGACAGGGCATGCTGGACGACAGTTACGTGGGAATTTTTTTTTAATTCCTCCATACACAGACTGTCCTTCGAGGATGGACAGGGCATGCTGGACAACAGTTACGTGGGAATATTTTGTTTAATTCCTCCATACACAGACTGTCCTTCGAGGATGGACAGCGCGTCTTGGATGACAGTTCCGTCGGAATATTCTGTTTAATTGCTCCATACACAGACTGTCCTTCAAGGATGGACAGTGCATCCTGGACGACAGTTACGTGGGAATATTCTGTTTAATTCCTCCATACACAGACTGTCCTTCGAGGACAGACAGCACATCCTGGACAACAGTTGCGTGGAAATATTCTGTTTAATTACTCCATACACAGACCGTGGAAATATTCTGTTTAATTCCTCCATACACAGACTGTCCTTCGAGGACGGACAGCACATGCTGGACGACAGTTACATGGGAATATTCTGTTTAATTCCTCCATACACAGACTGTCCTTCGAGGACGGACAGCGCATGCCGGACTACAGTTACGTGGGAATATTTTGTTTAATTCCTCCATACGCAGACTGTCCTTCGAGGACGGACAGCGCATGCCGGACCACAGTCTAGGCATCATGATGTCCTCGCATATGTCTAACAATATATATATCCAGCTGCAGGCATGTTTTGACTTTCAATATCAGAGCCCCGTATGGTCCTGGATATGACCCAGTATATGTAGGCCAATGGTATGGCATAATTACAGCACATGGACGCAAAACGGGGATTCCTGCGCCTATATATCATACATACTATGGTTATTTCGAGATATCCAGTCCTATAGCTACCTAGGGCATGTACAGGAGGTGATATACACAAAATGATCCTGATTTCCGTATTTGGTGCAGATTATATAATCATCGTATATCCACGCGTGCATGCAGGTGCGGGCATCCCATACAAGTACAACGGTGTTGGAATCAGGAGAAAAGACCAAGATTTGAGGGAGTTATGAGTGTTATGCTGAAATCATCATTTTTTGGAAAAAATTGATCCGTGCCCTAAGTTCCGCAAAGAGCTGTAAAGTTTTCTCTTCCTGTCGAAGGTCCTATCGTCTTCTCAAACTGTCACGGTACGGGTTGCTCCGAGATTCGAGCAAAAAGGATACGAGGCGGGATGAGCGGAGCGGGGGCACGAAACTGGTGTTGGAAAGACAAGACGAGTAACTATGTGGCAAGAAAATAAAGACCATAGTAGATAGGTAAGCTATCTACAACTATCTATGCCGCGGGTGCGTCAAAACCTCGTCGGGGAAACGTGGGGGAACCCACATTGAGGAAAAAGCTACCGGACTGAGATGCGTGCATTTTGTACAACATTCAACCAGGGCCGCTACAGAATACTTGCGTGCAAAAATCAGCCTGGGCACCCATTATTGATAGAAAAATTCATTACCAATGAGGAGTAGAGATTCTGCGAGGTCAGAGCGCCTCCTTCCCAAAAGCAAGCCACAAGCGTCATCGAGAGCCAGGGTTCATGTGACATGATTCTGGGTAGGGCGGTGCTCGCATCGGAGACTGACAGGACAGTCGACACCTGGGTGCCAAAATCAGCCTGGGCACCCTTTATTGATAGAAAAGTTAATTACCAACGAGGAGGAGAGACCCTGCGAAGTCAGAGCGCCTCCTTCCCAAAAGCAAACCACATGCATCGACGGATCAATGTGCGTCATTGAGAGCCGGGGTTCATGTGACATGATTCTGGGTAGGGCAGCACTCGCATCAGAGACTGACAGGACAGTCAACACCTGGGTGCCAAAATCAGACTGGGCACCCTTTATTGACAGAAAAATTAATTACCAATGAAGAGGAGAGATCCCGTGAAGTCAGAGCGCCTCCTTCCCAAAAGCAAGCCACAAGCATCGACGGATCAATGTGCATCATCGAGAGCCGGGGTTCATGTGACATGATTCTGGGCAGGGTGGCACTCGCATCGGAGACTGACAGGACAGTCAACACCTGGGTGCCAAAATCAGACTGGGCACCCTTGATTGATAGAAAAATTAATTACCAACAAGGAGGAGAGATCCCGCGAGGTCAGAACACCTAAGGAGGCCACAAGCGTTGACGGATCGATGTGTTTGTTACCAATGGCTGTGTTACCAATGGCCTGTTGAACCAAGGCAATGCGTCCGTATACTTATGAGGTACAAGGTGGGAGTTATGCAAATACTCGTGGCCTTATATCTTTGGAGAGGGTTTCCGGGCCGGTTGTCCACAAAACCGGGCCGAATATTTCATCTAACTTACTAAGTAATTGTGGACAGCATTTGTGGATGTGTGTCATTGAGTTATTCGGGCACACGTGCGAACCCTGCTCAAAGGTCGTTTTTGGATGAAGTGTCCAGAAGACCGGTACCAATCCCCTCTGAGGCTGGGTCAGTAAATAGGAAATTCCGTCGATACGTGTTTGAACCAAGTTATTCACACAATAGTCCTCAATGGGAAAAGACTTGTGGCAGCACGCCGATCAGTCGCACTCTCGCTTTCAACCCATACAAGCGGCATCCAATGTCCCTCGACTATTCGGTAAGCCTTTCCCGTTGGTATTAGCCCCATCCATAGAGTGTCTGTACACTGCAGTGTTGGCATTGACCGGGGTCAAAGGGGGTCAAAGAGGGGTCAAAGCAACTTCATCAGACTTTTGACATTTTGATTGTTGTGTTGTCAGGCGTTGCACAACACGGGACAACGCGGCAACCGTCTGCCAAAACGGCACAACACGGCTTAAAACGCCCCAACATCACAACCCGCACCACGCGGCCATGAAAATCCGCAACACCGTTGATGGGGCAAAGTTGCCGGAGCTCGGCAGCACATCAGAATTAAAATTCCTTCTCACTCAACGCAGTCCTCCATCCTACCATCCCATCCCACATATCCTCACCCAATTTCAAGCTCAATGTGGAGCTCCCCATTGTCGACAACATCCTATCAACAATGCGAAAATGCGTGAAACAGCCCTAACACGGCAATCAAAATGTCAAAAGACTGATGTTGACCCCCAGGTCAGACCTTGAACACGGTGTCAGTGACTGACTAAACAGTTTTCAACCTTTCTACTCTTCACCAAACTACTCGAATATACATGAATTCAAGAGGTTTATGGGCTCCTACTGCCAGTTTAATATTTGCTTGACCCGGTCAATGCCAACACTGGTACACTGGGGTTTCAATTCCCATGTTGGCATGCCCCATCGCCAAAAATTGTCACCAACCTGTATCTCACAATCTAATTGAACCTCTACATTTGATCATATTAGTTAAAGACCTCCGATAGTGCTCTGCTCAATATAATAGGTAGGACCAAACATCGGACAACATCATAAAATTGACATTGTGAAGGAGCTGGTGCGCGGAATATTCTGAAACTTGGTATATATGGTCATTGACACTGTATTCACATCCTGAAGTGTACTGGTTGATGTGTAAATGACCACAGCGCGTTCGGAAAATCCATTTGTCTAAAAATAGCCCACCTGCCGAATTGTTTGAATTCCTGGGGTGATTAGAGTATAATGAAGGTGCATATACTGTATGGGTTTCGTAGCTCGGACCCTAGGCTTCACACCACACCAGGCTTCGAGTCAAACGGATAAAGAATGGGCGAGATATTTGAGTTTGTCCGAGTACTAGGTGTGTCCGGTGAGGCGGGGGGGGATAGTATGGTTTGAATCAATGGTTTCACAATAAAACCTCTGGTTTACCTTGGTATCCCTGTCAGTCAAGCTATGTTTGCGTTCACGAAGCTCCTTATACATGTGTTCACGCATAACTGTCCCCTTGTTGCGATAGTCTTGGAAAATCTGTTCAATAGTTCGACGTTTGACACGAGTTAGCTCCACGATGGTTGAGATGTCGCGGGTCATTCCCATGGTAAAGATGGCACCGCGGAGGTCGTCTGACAATGCCTTTCCACGAGTCTCAGAAAGAATTTTCCTTTCCTTTTGCTCCTTCCCTCGTCAGACTTTACAGGCCCTTGTAACCCCCGTGAGGCCCCATATGGTCCGCAATGCCTCACGAGGCGTTCCAAGGACTTGCAACACCTAATGGTACGTATTTAAAGCATATAACCCCCTTAAAACCGGCCTTATTCGTTTTTCCGACAGTGGAGCCGTTGACGTTAGGTGGAGCTCCGGACCCTCGGTCCGGTTTGTCTGGCCAGAGATAAACCGAGGTGAATTCTTATATAGATATTGGATCCTGAGTGCAGGCTCGAGAGTTCTCCGTGGTTGGCGGAGTTGTTTCTGTTGTTTTGGTTGGGTCTGCGCCCTGCCTTTCAGACTCCTTTATGAGCCTTTCCTAATTTCCGTTCTGACTGAGTTGTCGACGGTTAAAAAGGCATACTTGTCGTGAGCCGTACAAGTATGTCCCGGTCACCACGTGTGTAAAAGTAGTTCCGAAATAGACTCTCGCTTCTACACGCTGTCATGAAGGAGTTTAACAGCGGAGGACGTCGGTTGGAAATATCTCAAACGCTTGCAATCGTATCCTCGCCGCGTATCTCCCTACAATCATCCCCCACCATCCCGGACAACCCTAGAACTCGGACAAACAATCATTTCTCGCTGAATACCCAACGATTTTTGGCTCTATACCTTATGGACTGGAAAGAAGGAAGGAATATTACACGACACGGTCCCGAAATCTTGGGTGCAAAAACCCTGAGTGAGATCTGACCTGGCCCTTATCTACCACGCCTGAAAAGACACAGGGTTAGTATATATGGCAAACAAGGATGCTGCATCGAACCAATAAATGCTTGTTGGAACATCCATCCTCCAGTGCAGGGAGCTCCACGTTATGCAGTAGTCTCAATGCGTGCACGACCGCGTCTGACTCCTCAAACTCGGTGATTGCAAAGGCGCGCGGGTTTCAGGCAGGTGTAATGCCACGGGTGAAAGACTTTATTGGACCACAGGCCATCAGAAGCTTCTTCAACGTCACATCTGAAATGCCACTAGATATTGAGCCTGTTGGAGATCCAAGCTTGCCATATGGTTCACTATAGCATTCGTTGCCTTCCATGTACTTTTGCAATTTGTTGCCATGCCTCCACCATTTTCTTATTGGACCCTTGCATTTCACATATATTGTGCTTCTTTCCGTAGCTATGGTTTCCCCTTTATTTATCGTATAAAAGCTCGAGTACTTGTGGTAGTTACTTCACTGGTTTGCCTCGAAATTACCTCTTGCTTCCAAACACCCTTCCTGAGCAAATTCTATAGAGCCTACAACCAGGGTAATTGTTTTGGGCGGCTCCGGGCCCATGCTGTATTCAGGCAGCCGGTCAAGGCAGTTGTTGCCATGTTGCGTACGCGGCGGAGCAGCGACAGAGCAGAGCAGAAGTTGAGCCTAGGGCAGAGCGCAAGTTGACAAGCATCCCTAGGGCGAGAGTCTCTGAATCATCATGGCGTGGGAGGCAGCTCTGAACGACGGCGGGGATGGCCGGCGCAATTTGAAATGCACGTGCTGTGTGGGAAAAAAAATTAAAATTAAAGATTAGTGTGTTGGATCTGCAAGCTTCTTTGATGAAGTTTGAGTTTCTTTCGGCATTTGCGAAGTCGTATGTGTTTTTTTTCTGTTCTTCTTCGCACTGCCACACACGTCAGCTTTCCGTGAAGTAGTAAGAAACATTGCGGCGCTCAATGGCGGCACTTTCAGGACCCCCGACAGTCACTCAAAATGCCTGTGTAAAAGTTGTTCAAATTCTTGACTTTTATCCGCACCCCAAATCGGACGATTCTTATCCGACTTCGACCCAGGCCTCGAAGAGGTCGATTTTTTATCCGAATTTTTGAACAGGCCTCGGGGCAGAGAACTAGCGAACAGCTAGTAAATGGCCGACTTGGAAGAGGGCTTTTGGATCTTCTCACTGCAAATTTGGATCTTCGCCTATTTTCCTGCAAGTTCTGGGCTCTGGGAGTAAAAAACCTCTGGGAAATACTTTACCGGAGGTGTCTCAATCCTCCCCAGGAGAATCTTATCCGAATACAACCAGGCGTCGTCGGTGGGTCGTCATACTTTATCCGAATTTTGAAACTGGCATTGTGACCCGAACCTTGATTTTTTATCCCGAATTTTGAGCATTTTTTATCCGAATTCAAAATTTTGCCGAACAGGCATTTCAGGTGATTGTCTGGGTTCCTGCTCTTGTCTTCATCGCTTCCGGCCTGGACTGGTTCTATTGCACGAGGGCTGGGAGTTCTCCATGCTAAAGCAAACAGATGCAATTGAACGCCGGCGTGGCGTGCCGACATTTCGCTGCGAAAGACGAAATAATAAATTGAACCTTGTCGACCCATTTCAGCTCGGATTTTAACCGGTTCTTGCTGGCGTGATAGCCCGCGAAATTTCAGGTCAAACTGTCGTGCTGCGGCTTTTTACAGCGGTCGGCGGCATATACTTGACCTGCTCCATTCGCATATACTTATTTTCCCATATCTTCAATCCTGCCCCATTTCGTTGTCTCTGCTGTTCAACTCCAAAGTCTACAGCTCACTGCTGATTAGTCTCATACAAACTGTCATGACATTTCCCATCCTATGTGCGCAACTCGATTCTCCATCCCGAGAAGTGACAGCCACCTTAACCTCGTATAGGCGCTAGTGACGCCGAGATTTTGCGGCACAAATGACGAGAGTGGTTCAAGTGTGACGCGAACGGGTGGTGACACCCTGTTAACAGCTGTTTGGATGACTAGAGTAAGTTCTCCTCTGATCACGATGACTCCCATTGGCGCGAGTCGCAGACAACCTCGTCCTCCAGGACAGAATGCCCCGTTGAAAATAATGACGGGCCTTTTGCAATACCAACAGGATGCCCATGGGGAAGACTTGGCTCGAGGTCTGATAGTCGGAAACATCGATGATAATGAGACATCTGTGAGTAAAGTCTGCCTGTCTGCGCCTTCAGACCTACCTCACCTGACTCGCATTGAGGAGCATCACCTGCAGGCTGCATTGGCCACCAGCACAATCCGGATCCCTATCTCTGGTTCAGTTCAGCTCGTCGCCAATTATACGGAGCTGTATCCTAGTGATAGATGGTTGGACCCTTCGAAATATGTCCAGTCCACAGAAACCATCTCCGAAGCATGTTCTGCGGCTCTGATTGACCATGACTATACATATTACATGGACGAGGCCGACAAAAAATGGCTAGACGACACAAACAACGGCTGTTGCGTTGAAGAACCAATTGTTCATGGGCGGCGGGCGGGATGCACTCTGGTATTAATCAGTGCGGACGAATTCGAGCTTGTGATGGAGTTGTTCGAGATTTTAACTGGCCCTAAGCTTAGGGTTAGAATCATCATTCATTCCCCCTTGCCCATACATTATCACTGACTGTATTGTTAGTCCCAACACCAACTCTCGGATTTCTCCTTTTTCCAACCATTCTTTCAAGCTCCTTTGCATCCCGACACATTCGCGTCGCACGTTGTGCCGGCCTGGATCACGCCACCCTCGGTCCTGACATCGATTGCTCTCATCATCCACCCGCACTGGCGGCAAAGGTGCTCGCTCCGAGGTGGACACAAAATATTTCCTTTGCTCAATGTATGTTCTTGATGTTTTCGTCTAACTTGGGGCCTAACACCTACACAAATACTCCTCACTCACAGAATGACGAGAGAGATTGCATCAACGCCGCCTATGTGTATTTTCATAACACCCCTGTGCATAGAACGCGATCCCAAAGCTTGAAAGCTGGTGGCGACGGGCAAATTGGGCGGCTCCGGATGGATTTTTTCGACCAACGCCTGGCCAATAAACATGAGAGATTAACAAAGGGATTGCCGAAGCCCCGACTTCAAAGTAATCCGCAAATAAAAAAACGGACGGAAAAGGAACCAGCATATGCGACGGAACGAATAACAATCTCTCCACCGTCGATCAAGGAGAAAACAGAACAGAATGGGAACGCGAACCACAATTCCCTTAAAACGGCCTCCAGTATTCCGCAACCCATCATCCAATCGGAGAATGTGGTTGGCTTTTTGTTCACTCACGGCCGGTACTCATGTAATGGTGTGCACTAGAAGCAAAGGCTCATATCTGCTACCACGGAGCAAAAAAGACCAGAAAAGCTACGGATGGAAAGAAGAGGCAAGCCGTCCTCTACGTCTATAGTCAGGCCGCGGCAAGGGCAACCTCGAGCTCCACAGTTGCCCTCAATGGCTTCTTCCGTGGTTCCTGAACACCAGCGGTCCGCAGCACAGGTCATAGATCTTGAACTAAGTGACAGGAACATCATCCCTGGGAAACGGCAGCGTACCCAGGCGCCTCATGCAGGGGATGCAGCGGCAGCGAAGCCACCCCCAAAGAAACCGGGTCTTCGGTAGGTTGGACCCACTGAACGGTGCAAGGATGCTGAACTCATGAGCTCAGCCACGGAAAACGTAAGGATTAGGGTTCCATTTAATCTAAGTGCAACTGGATGGGCAAAGGACCTTACCAACGTTCGAGTCTGTCTCGACCCACGCGCTGTTTGTTTCGTGGGCAAGCTGCTTTCCTTCGGATGAATTTACTTCGCGGCTGTTTGATGATGAAGATGAAGACAGGCACTGAACTCCACTTAGATCAGTTACTCACTGTTTTTCCAGGTCAATTTTACATCCAACGATAACGCACAGTATCAGTAAGCCATAAAGTCCAAAAATGTTGTTATAAAGTATTCGGACAAGATCGAACGACCGCCTGGAGGCGACAGAATATACCTACAAAGATAGCCATGCTGAATGATCGTCGACGGGTATGAGCAAACTCCGAGAACACACCAGAACGTATATGTGAGTACCATATATCCATTCGTCTTTCAGAATGAAGGATTCGTCCTCTCGTCTTCCTTGCCTCTCACTCAGGCTGCCTCGTGCCTCATCTGCCTGAGCTCACAAATTGGTTCAAGTACTCACGCGTCATACCCCCTGTCGAATTGAGCGAAAAAATACAGTCTGCAGACAATACTTGGTGTATTGGCCGAATAAGGGCCGGCCTATATTCGAACGCCGAAACACCCTGTATTGATCGTGGAATCTGGATTGGCTGATGAAAATTCGCCTCAAACTCCGGTGTTTTCGGACCCAAAAAAATTCTCATTAATTGAGAAAAAATTATTGCCGCAATAAAGCAAGTCGGGCGTGATGCGTGATGCCGCACTCAGTCACGAACCGGCAATTACAGCGCCGAGGGCAAGAACCCCATATGCAGCATCTTCACTCCAGGAACATTCTTCTGCACTCCCTTGAGTCAGATGGTTGCAACCAACTCACTGGAGGGCCTGAGCGCGACAAACATAAAACTCAGACAAACAAACAGTTCTCGATCAATACCGGACCATTTACTATATTGCGCTGGGAACCTGGCCACCTTAGAGGTTTTGGCCTCTTAACAGATTTTTCGCAGGACTTCCCTACGATCTGAGGATTCCATATTCCAGGCGCACATCGTGTGAACAATTTGAGCCCATTTCGGCCCACTTTGACAGAGTTTTGAGTACATGGTGAATTCTTTTCCGTCGGAGGTCCCAAAAAGGCAATTGACACGGAACCTGGCCACCCGCGCAAATCCAATGTTGCCGGCTATGTTGACAGACTTGTAATATATAATAATGTTAAAGGGACACAGGTGATGTATTGTAGACACTAAAACAGTACATACCACCTATGAAAACAGTGGAATCAACTGCTTCCAATGAGAGGTATGAGCGGCGGGATCCAATCAAACGAGGCCCACCCGCCGGCGAGAGGATAGATTGAGCCAAAATAAGTCGCAGGCAGGTTTATGAGAAGTCAATTAACATATGTGCACTTCATCTAAAGCCTCGTTTCGGGCCGTATTGATTTTGCAATTCCAGATGAACATTGAATAGTTGTGTTCAAACCCACTGGCTGCGCATGAAGGATTCCTCGTGTCCTGTGGGACTACTTGTATCATCCTCGCCACCATTCTGCATATGCATCTGACGTCGTGTGCCCTATTTGTTCCGCGCCTGTGAAGATGCACAGCGGCGCCGCAACGCATGGATTCTGACTCGCGTCCTTTTACTCTGGAGAATTGCGGCAAGCCGTTGGCCGCAACAATGGAATTTTTGTGGTACCCTCTGCGAGTATGCCGCCATGGAACATCGCGTCCAATGCATTACCCGTAGGTTCATATGAGTTACCTTGATTGCTTGCTGATTTTCGACAGTGTAGATTCACTTCCGAGTCAACGCAATCCCGGGTTCCAAAATTGAAGCTTTCGGCTCAACTTGTCAGATTCTGCCCTGATTCTTCCTTCATCTTTCACCAGAACTCATCACCGAATACAAAATTTAACAGCTGTGAATTTTGACCAACTTTTCGAATTTATTTGTTCTTCCACCCGGATCCTCAGAATTTTGTTGTAAAGGAATAAGGGCCCAATGCGAGTTGTTCGAGAAGTAGGTTTGATTTTGGTCCATGATGGATTAAATCAATCCTGGTAGCGTGCCGTGCGGCGTGTCGGCCTCACCAGCTTTATTGACGTCACATCAAGAGCTGCGTCCTGGAATTAAGGTTGCGAGACATGGGGGGTGCGCAGACCCGAGAAAGCAGGTGCTGGTCAGCAACGTGACTTGGTTCTAGGACGGTGATGGTAATAAATGAGCTCCAGGATGAGAAGGGAGGTGAAGGAACCCACTAAAATAAAGCAGCCCATGACAACATCTCATAATCTCGACATGCCCGACGAACCGCGTCAACCATAACTGTGGATTGACGTCACATCAAGAGCCGCATCCTGGGATTAAGGCTGCAAGACATGGGGTGTGTGCAGACCCGAGAAAGCAGATAGTGGCCAGCATGTTGGCTTGGTTCTGGGACGGCGAGGGTAATAATTGAGCTCCAGGATGAGAAGGGAGGGGGAAGCAACCCACTAAAATAAAGCAGCCTGCGAGAACATCTTAGAATCTCGACACGCCCGACGAACTTCGCCAACCGGAACTGCGGTTCGACGTCACAGCAAGAGCTGCGTCCTGGAATTAAGGCTGCGAGACATGGGGCATGCGCAGACCCGAGAAAGCAGGTGGTGGGCAGAAAGGTGATGTGGTTCTGGGGCGCCTAGGGAATAACTGAGCTCCAGGATGAGAAGGGAGGGTGAAGGAACCCACTAAAATGCGTCCTGGAATTAAGGTGTGGTCCTGGGTCCCCGAGGGTAATTGTTATTGACCTGCAGTGTCACCCTATATATATATACCGTACAATTACGATCAAATCGACAGGGGGTGTGACGCGTGACCCATTTTAGCTATTCGACATTTCGACAGACCCCCGAACTGAGCGTGACACAGACAAAAAATTCAACATAAGGCCCAAATGATTCTACTACATTAACCGATAGTCCTGGTACATCCCAGGAATATTTGGAATCATTTCACATATTTTTTGCTTTTTCTTGTCTTCTGGCCTTGGTTTTGGCGAGAACAGCGCATTTTAGCGCGGAAAAATATCAGATCGACATAAAAACGAGGGAAACTATTGAATTCGGGTCATTTAAAGCCTCTGAAGGGCATGCAGATTTATTATTGAAATTTGGTGATTTTTCGTGACCGTTTCACCAATTCGACACTCGCCTGCGTGACGCGTGACCTCGACCAAAATTCGACATCGACACCGGGGTGCGTGACGCGTGACTGTCGAATTGATCGTAATTGTACGGTATATGATTGGTGCACTGCCACCCGGCCTCGAGCTGTGATTCAGTTCTCAGCTTCTGACAGACATTTCAATTACCCGGGACAGATCCGCTGTTTTGTTGGGTTAGCCGTGGGCACTGCCGATGCCCTCGTCTGGCATTCCTGTCTTGGGTTCATTCTCGCGCATCGCCATCGCCCTGCGACCTGGAGATCAGCGACTCGCGGATTTTTCGCTGCTCTCTCCACACCCAACAAATTTCTACGGCTGTCCCATCGACCCCCTTTTTGCGTGGTGAAACAATTTCTGCCGCCGCTAACTCTCAAACCTAACGACATATGTGGATGGCGTGGGCTTGGAGGATCTGGAGGGCTGTGAGTCCTTCTTCTCCAAGTCCAATGCATTGGCTGCCATCACTCGCTACGCCACCCGTTTCCACCGACAGCAGGCAATCACGATATACCTGAAGAATACGGACACCCTCGATGCCTCTCTGTAAGTCCTTTCTGCTCCCTTTCGCCCCGAAACCTCGTCTGAACGAATGTGCAGGCCTTGTACTTTGTATAAGTACCGCCGTGCACTTAGGATTCAGAAGACCACCCGAGTTACGTAGAGCCATGGCGCAGCTCGGGGTCCTGTTTCGGGATGAGTTTGAAACATAGCTGGCCAAGGAAAAGGCCCACCTCATGTCGCTTTCCAAGGAGCCGCTCCAGGAAACTTTGGAAATGGAGTATTATCAGAAATTGGTGAACCTCGAAGAAGCCGAGCAAGTCCCTGCCTCATCTTGTGGTCCATTTCTGAAAGGTTTTCTGTAGAGAACGTGCGCGCTAGGGCATCAAACCGTCCGTTTTACGCCCACGGCCGTAATTTTTACGCCGTATTTTTGATACGCCACGGCTTTACCCGTACGTCGGGACCAAGCGCGGAAGGTCAAACGGGACGGGTCACGTACGTACCGTACCGTACGTATACGCCGTATTTTACGGCTTTTGCATGCCCAAGGGAAGTTTGAAGAAATTTGATCTGATTTCAGAGCTAAGATGGGGATAGTTCTCTTACCATTTAACACAATCGATCCCGGTGTCCGACAGAGACCCAAGTTGGTCGGATTCAGTCCTCAACTTGAACCGGAGATGTCGGCCCGTCAGCGGGGGAGCGGGGATCACCGAGGAACGCCGTCGGCAATGACGGCCGCGTGCATCGACCACTTATTTAGGTTGCCACGTTTCGGCGGAAAGTCAGGTACTATTGTCTACTGTTTGGTCTTTGATTTTTCCGAGCGGCAAACAATTCGGCAAAGTCCGATAGGGTACGCTGGAAGGCAGGAGGGACGCGTCCGACAGGGGGAGGTTCTTCTTGTCGTGAGCTTGGGTACGCGACTTGGGATACGTAACGCGTGTCGTTGAGCCAAATTGGTTGCTAGTTTGAGCGGAGGACCTTGCCTTGGTCCTAGTGTTGCCGATCCGGTTCGGTCCGGTTCTTTGCCAAAAAATCCGAACCCCGAACCGGACCACAGGTCCGGTCAGGTCCGGTTTATTTTCGGGTTCAAACAGGTTCGAACCCGAAAGATTTCCCATGCACTGAAAGTGTATATTTTGGATCCCGAAGCCTTCCGACAGGTGTACCCTATGTTTTCTCCGATAAGGAGATGTTGTTTAAATTTTCGAGAAGGTACACACGTCAGAATGGGAAAGATTGAATTTTTGATAACTTTGATGGCATTTGGATCAATCAACAATTGGACTTTCTGTTGGCTTTCCGCAGGGTATTCGGGCCTCCAAGGTACCAAAGATCTTCCTTGACACGAGGGCAGCACTCATGCTTCATGGTGAGGAAAATTGTTGACAATTTACTAATTTTCTTGGTCAAAATGGATCAAGGGTTCGCACATGTTCGAACAGGCTCGGAAAAATCGCCAAACCTCCGAACTCCGAACCGGACATGGGGTTCGGTTCAGGTCCGGTTCAGGTTCGGAATCGGTTCTGAACCCGACCCCGGCAACACTACTTGGTCCGATGCCATTGCTTCCCCTCCTTCGCCGTACGCACAGGGGCCATACGGGATGGAGGGCGCTGGAGAAGCGAATCCCGACGCATCTGATGGGGTTACGAACATATGTAGCTACAGGAATGTCATTTGGATGTCATTTTCTTTCCGACTGTGACATGTCTTTATGGTATGCAATATTACCTACGACAATATGCATGGCCTAATTCGTCTCAGCCTTCTGAAAACCGGAGCGAAGCGAAGGTCCGTCTTGTATTGCTGAGTCTTACGCTGCGCGAGCTCCCCGCAGCTCAGCGGATCCATATGGGGTTGCACTCGTGACGAGCCCTAGAACTTTGAGAGCATTGACCATAAAGAGCCTGCAATGAAAATTGAATGTAGGTAGGTAGCTACTTACAATTATACGGCACGGTCCGAATAACGAACACCGGTTTCCAGTGATTATCCCGGTGTCAATGCCGAGTCAAAGGAAATGCCCAGATCGCGAGCAACGACATTGTAAGTGTGTTCCTGCAGAAGAGGATGAGAATTGGTCGCAGTGGTACATAATGGAGGATTTGGCTGGGTTCTCTGAGACCCTTTTGAACTGTACATGCGAAACTCTTTCATTCAACACAGCAATCACAGCCTTCAGTAGTGTGAAGGCTGGGGACAGCATATCATTCTCGAACTTCTGTCTCTGTTTGACCAGAGTACGGGCGAGGAAATCTGAAGAGAACAACGGACCATTCCTCTCCAACTCCCACCATGTTCTTGAAACTGCTTGCATCCATTCTTGGAACTCTACTGGCCTATGTAGTGTATCGGGTTGTCGACCTTGTGTACCTGGAACTGAACTCTCCGCTCCGGCACCTTCCTGGACCAAAATCAAAAGCACTCCATCTAAGGGAACAGCAAAGAGGCTTGTGGTGAACAGTTGAAGTTGGAAATCAACAAGGGCTCAGGCCTCCCGTGTCAAGGAGGCTCAATGTGAGCTGGCCGACACGCGGCCAGCACTGTCTCGGCACAACCGGGCTGCACACGGGACTCTAATTTCTCCGGGACCAAACAACAGATATAAGCCGAGCGATTATTCTTCATCCACCAACTCGATGCCGCAGTCGACCAGGTTGTACGCCTTCCGTAAAAGGTGGGTGCATGAAATCGAGACTGCAGCCATCAGGGAGTTCGAGGTTATGTTCTTCTCACTGGGCCGTTCTTCGGCCCGCATCCCAGCAATCAATAGGCGGAATGCGGCGGGTTTGAATTCAAAGTCCAACGGAATGTGCCGGCAGTCCCGCCGGTTTTGATGGCGGTATGTTTGCTGGCATTTCCAACTCCCAAATTTTCTGAAAATCGGAGGTAAAAGAGACATACATAGTCGTTAATAACGGCTAATTGTGCCGTTCTTGAAGATGCCCAGAATTTCATCAATGTAAAATCGCTTGCCATTCCGAATAGTCGTCATGGAGCCGACAGAGTGGGGGTGCAGCTGGTGGACATTTTTTGCTACAATATTCGGCAGAACTACGTTCTATATCAGCAAAGGATTGGTGTCATTAAATTCTCTCGAGGCATTCAAATCAACATTGATTTTTTTGCTGCTATTTGCAGGTGCCTAGGTAGGTAGGTAGAATTACACGGCCGGTCCCGCTTAGGAACGCCAGGGCCCAGGAATTATTAGAATTTCAACCCTCTTACGTCTTCGCGCCACCTCTCATCCAAGTTCAATGTAACTGACTTGAGCGAACTTAAAAATATTCGGACCTGCCGTCAAAGTTCCCAAATCACTTCAACCAGTGGTCAGAAAAGACTGGAGAAATCAAATCCCAGGCTAAAATCGACCCGATTTACTTGGCGTGACCTTATTACCTTTTCAATGGTCCACATTTTGAACTGCGTGACTTGACATCCTGCAGGTCATTTCAATTCCAGTGCAGTTCCAAAGCCATCTTCTACACCGCGCCTCTCAGGAATGGATAGCTCTTATAACTGGGAACATTTACAGCTATTCAGATCCCATTATTGCGGCCTCCAGAGCGCAATTACTGGGGTACATTTTGAAACTCGTGGTCCTATTGCCGTTTCAATGATCCACATTTTGAATCGCGTGACTTGACATCCTGCTAACCATTTCAATTCCAGTGAAGTTCCCAGGCCATTTTCTCACCTGCGCATGCCAGCGCTTTCCAGAGCGCAATGGCTGGCATACATTTTGAAATGAAGCCCCAGGGCCATCTTTAAAGCCACGCCCCTCCGAAATAGATGGCCCTGATCACTGCGAACACTTGCAGCTATTCAGATCCTGCTCGGAGGCATTAGTATGCTTTCCAGAGCGCAATTACTGGGTGACATTTTGAAACACGTGATCCTATTGCCTTTGCAATTTGAAATGCCGTGGCGTCAAGGAGTTCGCTGGCTCCTCCACTGCTCCTCGGATATCGAAATCCACATACATAGTGCCGTCGATTTAGATTCGTGTACGTTGAGTAACAAGACATAGTAGTCAGTAGGATGCCAAAGATACTTATTTGAACTCAGTCGGACAAAAACTGAAAGAGAAAAAAACACCTCAAAGGTCACTCGAACGTAGGGACTGGGAGAACTTAGCCCCTGCAAAGTGCCAATTGAAGTCACATGACGATGCAATCCGACTTGGTGAGTTCAAAAAAAAAAATGGATCTCGTCATTTCCGGAACTGAGTCGCACAAAAGGTGCGGGGATGTTCCTTAACTACGTCCACGGCGTTCCAATGGGATCAGATGCTATTTTGTGTATTGGATATAACTGTCTGATTTGGTGTTTTGATGCAAGCTTTCAAGGACCGGAATGTAGTTTTTGAGCAAGATTTACTACCTGTACCCACCTCGTATGATGTTTCTCAAGGCTCCTACCGCTTAGGATTGATATTACGAGGGATAGCTGTGTACATAGTAGTGTTGTTGGCAGACTACTGCCATTGTGCCCGGCAGAATGGCAAAATGGTAGGCAGAATGGCTCAATCTCTATTTTCGATTTACTTCTAATCTCCTCATGTACTTTCTGTACTTTCGTTGTTTGCCTCGCCTGTGCTCCAATCTTCCAGTGTTGACCGCAGATGAGAACGACGTCCCCACCGTTTTTTAATGGTATCCGAACGTTCCAAATCCTCTGCACCGATATTCATAACATCTGGTGCTTTTTGAGTTACCTTCCGGCCTTTGGTGTATACATGCAAGTTTGATTTGATGTATTGCGCCGTAAGTTTGGCAACATCCCTCTCTTTGTCAGGAATTCCGCATGCGAAATCAAAGCTGACCAGGTGTTCCTCTGATAGCTCTTCGGGTGGCGACAGAAAGAGTGGCGCAGAGAGCTTTATTCCGCGATCAATTCTGTTGCACACTGCTTGCAACGCAATTTTTCAAGTGTCTCTCAAGCTCCAGCCGGGCGTGCACCAGAGATCCTGGGAGGCTTATGCCAGCGCTGTAAAATTCCAGGGAGCTCGTCACTAACGATGAGTGATGTCCGAGCATACACACAGGCTTTATCTGAAGTGCATCTAGCATTCCCCCAGCTGAGAGCACCCAGGAAGAGCAGCAAAGGAAGACGTTTGTCTCTCATGCAATCCAGAATTTTCCTGACCTTCCCAGTAGAGCATATCAGCAAACGGTGAAATTTGGATCTTCATAATTTTCCTGCTCTCTGATTGGCCGCCCCACGGATTCTGGCCAATCAGAGGCCAATAGTGATCAAATGCTTCCAGCATTACCTGTCTAGCTATAAACAATTTGAACATTGTGTTTTCGCAGGAAGTCTTGATGGTACTTCCAAATTGAGCCAACCACATTCTAGTCAGCCCGTAGGTGTCGCCGGCACAGCAGCAATGCGATAAACTATCTCAAATCACTTGTGATCTTCTAATACTGCTGTAACTTAGCCTTCTACCACCATGTCCTCTGACCTTGCCACCTGTGGTGCCTCCCGTCTACAAGCTCTGCCGCTCTATCGCTTCCAGTATTTACCAACTATGGGACAATGTCAGTCCAACAACGACGATCTCAACACCAACAAACTCCCAGACGAATCTGAGGGGGAAAAAATATAAGACACGTTTCCCACGGGCCGCCAATGGTTGGTTTCGTTCTTTTGAACTCATCAGGTGGGCAACACAGCCCACAACCAACCGACAACGACTGAAAAAACAAATTGGCAGATTGTTTCCCCAATCATGGCCTGATGGATAACAGACAACTGGCCAGGCTGTGCTGCTTCCCATCAGGCCAAAGTGTTGCCAACTGGCCAGAAAAAGATTGTGACTGGCCAGGTCACATCTTAATCTGATCCCCAGCTCGAGGTAGAGTGCGGGAATCAAGGTCACAACTTGCCAGGTTGCACCCTCGATCCTCCGAATCTCAAACAGGTCGAAGCTTGGCAGGCAACAACCTTGACCCCCAGAGCCAAAGTAAACGGCCGCAATTTGCCGGATTGCGACTGTGCGTGCTGACACTCAGCAGGTTACGACCTCGATCCCCGGAACCCAAACAGAGGCTGAAGCTTGTTAGGCTGTGACCCCAATCCCCCAGTGCCCAGATGGATGACCGTTGCAAGCTGGACACCCCAACCAGACAACAACATAAGCGGGAGGGGTGCCAAAGTCCATCTATATACAGATACTAAACGTTAGAATCCGTCCAATAGACTGACGATGCTTACCAGGATACGGTTGGAGTTCCTGGGGTTGAACTTATCTCAGATCAGGCGCCGCGTGGTACTATGGTAGGTCCGGACCTGCTATGTGATGCTGCATCAATCCAATAATCTTGATATTATGAAGACTTACCTGTGAATGCGTGTGATCGGAACTGATTAACTCTCCGGAGCCAAACAACCATTTGATGTCATCGACGACCCTAGAGAAATTATTTTGAGAATACTGAAGCAGACCAAAGCCAAATTACGTGTTTGTATCTGAATGTGGGCTCCGGCTCCCAGTGCGCTCGCCATCGTTAAATACCATTCAGCAAAAGTGAATGAATTGTTCCATGGTGGAGGTTGTACTTACATCTACCAAAGTGCAACAATCAGCAAACTTGGAATCGAGCAGAAGCGTCATATGGATGTAGGAATGTCGGCTCGATGATGCTGCAAAAGATATGAGAAAGCTATAAATACAGCGATTATCACCACATACCCAGTACCTAGTGCTGAGGTTTGAATGAGAGGAGCACTGGAAATTGTCAAGGAGCGTGGAATAACTGCGTAGAAGCTGGAATGCGCTCGTAGGGGTTCAAAAATCCTTTCTCTGGGAGGAGGAGACCCCGAAGGCGCCGGTAACCTTTCCCTGGGAAAGGTTAAGAGTCTCCTCCTCCCAGAGAAAGGTTACTGAACCTCGGCGAGCGCCGCACCTTGTCATTACCATTTTCCTTGGCCTCAGGAGGGATTGTTTGTAAAGGGCGAAAAAAAGGCCCAGTTATATAGACATACGGGCCCGATTCCGGGTCCGGTACGGGTCCTTCGGACTTCGGACTTCGGGATCCGGGATCGAGTCACCATGCTCGGCCGCGTGCGGGGCCGAGCTAGGACGTCCATTCCGGATCTTAGTGCGTTGGGGATGCTTACAGCTGTTCGGTACAACAGGCGAGGACCGCTTTTCCCCCATTTTCAGTAAACCCTGTACCCAGTTCACGCCTGATTGGCTCGGGACATAGCGCGTCCAATTTGCGCTGCGAATCCACAGCAGATGGCGGCCTGCAATAGTTGGGGCCAATATGAAGCTTTCTGAGATTCTGAGATCACCCTCATGGACGTTACTGAGGCATAGTCCGTGTAGGCCCGCGGACACTCCCTTGGCAGTCCGACCGCGATAGAGTAAATCAACGGCCTAAAAGTGGGGCTGGGCATCAGCCGATCCCAAAGTGGATCGTGTGGCTGTGCTCGCTTGGTCAAAAACATGGTTTTTCGATTCTTCGGCGCGCTCTTCGTTGTAGGCTGGCTCTGCCGCATGTATTTTATCTGCAAAATACATTAGACACTTTTCACTGTGTTTTCCCCAGTTCCGATATTTTTTTTGAGGGTCGAATGTTATCCCAGCAGCGCATCTTGTGCCAAGAATTTGATCTGTGTTCGACAGCATCCCAGGCTGCCAAAGTTGGCTATTAAAATCCCGTAAATTCACAAGAGGTACTTTCCATATACTAAAAACCTTACGCAAATTTTCAAGGTCACCGTCCCATCGGTTGTTGCAAAGTACTTGTCAGAACATGGGGGGTTTTTGATCAATTCGGAATTGATGGCCTTGCATGATGCCACACGATTGCTGCGAAGTCCCAGAATACAGTTGCAATTGTCTAAGAAGAAATTTATACAACTAGTCTAAGATGGAATGGAGTCCTGTAACAAATTTCGACTATGAAACCAATAAAATGAGAAGTAGAAGTAGTCAGAATGCAATTCCACAAAACATACCGTTTGTCGGCTGCAAGAATTGCGGCTAGCATGTCTGATTTTCTCGAAATGGCCTTCAATGTTGTCTTGGTAAGTACCTCGTCCTTCCAAAGATCCCGACGAACGTCCAACTGGTCCCTGAGACATGGGCCACTAGTATTCTTCTTCCTCTTGACTGGCAATTTGGCCAGTTGTTCTTTGTCGGCGATTACCTGAATTGCTTTTAATCTGGCAAGCTCCTCGGCTGCTTCCTCCTCCTTCGCAGCCCTTCTAATGCGTGTCTCCTCGGCAACATGGTTCTTGAAAGCCAAAAGATCGTCTCGAAATTTCTTCATCTCCCCGCTCGCATCCTCAACACGAGCCAGCCGCATAACGTAGAGCGCATCCTCCTCGGTGTCCAGTTTTGCAGCCGCAAAGGCTTCAGTATTATTTCGATAGTATGCTGCTTGAGCATTGAAATGCTGCACAGTGCCGCCACGGACTCGGGAGTAGACTCGCAACGCTCCAAGAATCGATTCGTTTGCATCATTGGTCGGAGGTATACATAATTCAAGTTTTTCCTCGGGAGTCAGTGAGTTGATATCTGCGTCGTCGTCGTATTCGCGTGTGAAGCGTCGCCAGGCAGGTAAGGTAGACGTAAGAAGGTGGATGAGTAATTGCTCGATAACGTGAATGCGGTCAGGATGAGTAGTAACCCAGTAGTGGACGGAATCCATTGCGTATTGGTCAGGGAACGGTTTTCCATCCAGAGTTGCGTCCTCGGAGTCGCTGAGTGGACTGAGCAGAAGGTCAGTGTTGTCAATGAGTTTTTGGATATGCTCAATAATTTTTTTAGGCAGCCACGCGAGATCAACGTGGTTCGCGTTGCTGTCGCGAACAATAGCAAAGAGAGCGTCGGATATCGCGTTTTTGTAAGCCACCATAACCACAATCTCCTCCATTGTCTCGTCATTCTCCAGTCCCATCAGTGCATTTTTCTCCGAATGATTTAGGCCCGGTGTCGTCTTCGTGTCACAGATAATTCGAAGGAACTGTTTATATGCTGAGTGGTAGGTCAGGATTTCAGCCGCTCCAGCGAAGTGAGATCCATAACGCGTATTTGACGTGTCTGGGAATTTGACTGTGGAATGTTCTCCAGTCGCGTCGAATTTCACTTTTGAGAAGAAATGGCGATGGAGGTCCTGGTGGCCCTTCTTATCGTCTCGATGTCGGAAAAGGTCCCCGCAGATGCTGACAAGTTTGAATCCACCACGCTGGCTAGCCTTGATTGCACGTTCGACAGCATCAGAATCGGCATCCTCTCCAAGAGCAATTGTTGCGGCGTTGTCCTTGTTGGCCAGGAGAATGGGGGGAGTGAGACCAAGAATTTCCCAGGCTGCCTGCATGCCCGCGACGCCAGCTTTACTGCAATTATGATCTTTGTGGGCCCAGCAACCTGCAAAGATCATGCGAGTGAGAAGTCCTCGACGTTCGGGAGACAGCAAGTCGAGTTCTTCGGCCCCAAGGTGAGCGGCCATGGCATCCAAAGCATCAGCACGAATATCGGGAGGCAGTGCACTTCAAAAGTTGTTAATCCGGTGCATTGAACGAAAGAGAGGAAAGGATACTTTGGGTCAAGACCATCAGGATCATCATGAATTTCCTGCAATGCTCCCCAGAGCATAGTTTCTACGTCCTCCTCGCTCATTTCCTCAATCTTCTGTCGCCCAAGATCACCCTCTATAACCGCCTGTTTGCGCTCTTTGAACTTCCTAGCTGCGAGTCGGACATCGGAGGCATGGTCGGCGTGGTAGGAGACTCCTTTGCGATATAGATCATTTTGCACGTAAGTGACGCCCTCGAGAGCATCCCGGTGTCCAAGGGGGCTGTTCGTGTAGGTGTCGATGATTTTGTTGTTGATGATATCCCAGCCTTCGTATTGGGTCTGCGCTGTATGGTCCAGAGCATGGTTAACCTCCACAAGACGTGTGGCGAAGGCTTCGGTGGGCGCGCTCGGATCAGGCGAGTAAGTTGGTGCTTTCAGCGTGATGTGGCGCGCTTCATACTTGATGTTCCGGTTGCTTGTGCCGTCGCTGCTGAGGCAAAGTGCTGACAGAAAAATCAGAAGAAAGGCCTGCATTAAAGACAGCTTGTTCACCTTTTGCTCGCGCTAGCTCATGGCCCAACTGAATCCGCACTTTGACCCCTGCCTCGGTAATGACACGTCCCACTGTCCTCCTTCCCATCGTGCGTTTGATTGAAACACCCAAGACTTTCCCAACCCGAGAGAGAAGAGGTCCGACTCGAGATTGTGCACAGCCGGCCTTTGTGAATGCCATTACGAGGGTGCGATATTGTGAATTGTATGCTCGGCCTTTCATCCCATTCCATTTCGACTTGGCAGCTAACTGTTCTTTCAGCTTTTGTAGAGCAGTCTTTGCACGCGTTTCACGCATCTGTGTTGCCCGTAGATCTCGGTAGAGCTCGTATTTTGCGGCTTTTTGCACTGATGCGGATGAATTGAGACGGGAAATGGACTGGAGGAGGGATTCGATGTGTAGAGCAGCTGCATTGGATATATTTTTGGATTCAGCGGCAGCTAGAACAGCTTGGGCAAGTTCCTGTTTCAGACAGGCGATCCGACTCGAGAGGACCGATTTATCCCGAATCAAGCGATTGATGCGTTGGTTTTTCTGCGTTATTATGTGGGACTGTGTAGAAATTAGGTCGTGTGCATTATGGAGCCGTTCCTGCGTAACAGAGAGTTCCTGGGAAGTCCCTGTGTTGTCAAGCTCCAGTGACTGTATGCGGAAAGATGCGGTGTCCAGCTGTGTCGATAAGGCGGTATTCTGCTGTGTAAGGTCAGCGTTCGACAGCTGAAGGGCGAGAATATGGGTATTTCGGTCCGAGATAGTGTTCTCTAGAGTTTTGATGTAATTCTGGGCTCTCGTCGCGGCACGAGGAGGTATCAATTCTGGCGGAATTATGTTCTCTTTGGCAGATTCCTTGTGCTTCCAACGGCTAGAGGGTAGTGATGCGATGTGGGCCTTGCGCTTTTCTGATAATTGTCGCCCCATTGGGAAGCATAGAAAGTCAGGATGAGGGTAGGAGATGAGCAAGACGCGTCGAGACGCGTCGATTGAATGTGTGACGTCACTCTGTCACTGATACGAGACGGCCTCACGAGACGGCGTCGGACCGTCTTGGCATCAGCCTTCTGTCCAGCTCTGATATCCAAGGTGTACTGAAAGGCCATCAAGGCGTCTTTTGCTTGGAGGAATTTTCCAGACTCCCAGAATTGAGTCCATATGCGTTTACTCTTTGGCCGGTTTGACTCGTATTTGCCTAATACTCAAAAAATTACAAATTCCTCCAAGCAATCTGTTGGAATACATGTTTTCTCCAGCCGAGCGCCAGGGCCTAATTTTTGAGGCCCAATCCAGTGCAGTCTCCCTCCTCGACGACGAGCCATGAACGAAAACCATAGTGATCCGAGAACAAACACGGACATACAGTACGCCAATCACTTGGGCTGTGCCCAGCCCCACTAAAAGACCCCTCATCTCCGGCCGTAAATAGAGTAAATCAGCGCCGAGAGGGCTGATGTCCGGTACGTATAGAGTAAAACGCGCGGAGCGCCAATTTTCTTTTGAGTACAATCAGCTCCGAAGTCGGCAGACAAGTCGTGATCAGCAGCAAAAATATAGGGCATAGGAAAAAAAAATCGTATTTTTAGGCTATGTCCGACCAAAATAGAGTAAAACAGCCGGCTGCGCGCAAATTTCACAGAGTAAAACAGGGTCAAGGGCCAAAAGCGGTCGGACAAGGGAGTGTCCGCGGGCCTTTCCGTGTGCTCCGGATGAGCGCAGTCCGAGCCTGTCCATTTGTGGATGCATTTGTGGACTCATTTATGAATATCGTTTGACATTTGTGGACATCATTTGTGGATATCATTTATGGTTGCCGACACGGTCCGCTCAGAAATATCCCGAGTGATGCCGTGAAGTCCTGGCTTGATATGCTGACCCATCGGACTCAGGGGTAGGTACTAGCCTTCAACCTATGCCTTCTTCTGGTCGAACCTCCTGCAGGACCTTAGTCGTATACAACACACAATCAAGCAGTCGATTAACCACAGGTTAGGCCTATAGGTAAACCAACATATGTCTATGATCGCCTTTGCTAGTACTTTTGCGCTATCCATCATTTTTGAGTACGCGATCATTTCAGAATCTCGATTTTCCCAAAAACACCCATTTATTTTATTATGGGCCACCGAGACAGGCAGCATATGGTGGAAGCCGTGTCAATCTTTGTGAAATCGCCCGAACATTAGACTCGTCACCAGCCTTTACGTTGAATAACTAGTCTCACAATTACATCTGTTTATTTAAGCATGAAACTCTTCTGGGCCCTGCCCTTTAACAAGGAGGGCACGAGCCAAAAATCTGACTTGAAACTGTGCTGGCCACCACCCGGCAATTCAGATTTGTGAGAGGGACCCAAATGAGCTCGGGATGATGGAATTGGTGATTTGGACACAGTGCTGTGTCAATACAATTGCATCTGTTTATTTATTGCTGTTTGCGGACTTGGGGCACGGCGTAGGCTCGTGACCAGCCTGCCTACGAATAGCAACAATTGGGCGAGCCAGTTGCCGTAGGCAGGCTGGTAACTCTGAGGCGGCCCAAAAAATTCTCTCGGCGTTGGGAGATCTGGATAGTGAACTTCAGCAATTAGCGCAACAAGCGGTAGTCACTTGCTTTAAACACAGTGGGTTCTCTGGTTTGCGGTTGCAACGTTGCATAATTGCTCTGTAGACGACCTCCCGAATATTGGATTCTCCAAAGTCTGGGATCTGACAGACGGGAAACGCGGCAATCTGCCGAGCAATGTCTCCAGAAAATCCTCTCAATGATGGGGGACGAGGACAACGATTTCCAGAAATCAGCAAGTCATGCGATACTAACCTATCTGAAGCATACTGAGTATCACCGCTCCGGACACGGACTAATGTTCATTATTCTGCAGACGACGCTCCGGCAAGTGGGCCGCCGGAGATGATTGGAGCTATTGTTAAGATGCTGAGTTCTAACAATCGGAAAACACGGCAAATGGAATCGATGCACTTTTGAGCTCGCAATGGCCACCACAAACTGGTCACTTTTGTTATTTTTGACCCATTTTGTGTCACTTTTATCCAAAATGGCGAACTTGAGGCCTCTGTTGCAAGCTCAAAACTGCATCAATTCCATTGAAGTAAAATGTGAGTATGCCTCATTTTTCAAGTACTTTCATGCTGTGATGACCATTTTTTCATAGCATCCGATTCCACAAAGTCGATTTTTCAGATTATGTCTATTATTTTTATCTCGGGATAGCAAAGTAGGTATGGTATGGTTTTTTTGGTGTATGGGAGCATGAAATCACTTAACATTCATGCTATAATTTTGTTTGAAGGAATTCAGCCCAGAATTGACATAAAATGAGCCCAGTGGATGAACTTCGACAATGCAGGCTTGATCCTTGCCATGCAGTGCGAGAATACACACCACACAACTTCTTGAATTTATAGCCTTTTGTGAAACCATGATTTTTCAGGGCCATCCCACATGCTGGTTTGACTTTAGTTCGGTGTCGTCGTCTTCTGCATCATATCACAACCGGGGCTTGTGCTGACCATGCAGTGGATACTTCTGTATCCCCGCGACCAGATCGCTCTGCCTGCCGTGCCCTCTCCCAGAATTTCCAGTCCGCTGCAGATATGTCGAAATGTGTTCTAGGGATCATTCTTGATGTGGACCACAAACAAATCTCCACTGAGAGTCTATCGCACATAGCGGCTGCCTTGAATATTACCATCTCTGGTGAACATAACCTACGTTTCAAAATACGCGCGGCCATAGCAAAACATTGTGACATCGTGAACTGCGCTGACTCCAACAACCATTCATCAGCATCAATCGCAGACTTTTTCCACTCGTTCGAGAGTCATCGCAGCCCTGTTCTCTTCTATCCATTGCTGCCCTGCACTCCATTAAAGTTATAGGAAATACGATGATTGACTTTCTGCGTACGCGAATTACCCAGCATTTATTGTCG
The DNA here is from genome assembly GCA_029378395.1 of Mycena leptocephala. Classification (NCBI taxonomy): domain Eukaryota; kingdom Fungi; phylum Basidiomycota; class Agaricomycetes; order Agaricales; family Mycenaceae; genus Mycena; species Mycena leptocephala. The sequence continues at coordinate 122,426 of JARJLF010000470.1, forward strand.
GGGCAATGTTGTCAATTATCGCAGACCCATCCTTCCGCATCTCTTCCTAATGGTTTATCGTTACCGGATTGCGCCGATGTCCACAATGAATGGTTGGGAAACGCACTTGATGCTGCAGGTGCATATTCTCGCTGCTATCTACGGCAGCAAAATATCCCTCAACTCTTTGCGCCGAGATCTCAATAATCTGAATGTTATGCACGAAAGTGCTGATAGTATTGGACAATTACATCGAAGACTCAAACGCTATATCACAAAGCTGCGGCGAGAAAAAAAGGTTGAACAATCGGAAGAACTGCAACGCGCAGCCCAGGCAAAACATGACGCAAAACTGGCTGAAATACGGCGAATCTGGCCACAACTAGTACCTCAATCTGTAAAGAACAAAAGGCTGCGCATGTTTCGAGACCAGACAAGTTCCGAAGCATTATCCACCTTTACCTGTTGATTAGTGTCTTCGTAATACTTCTCAATGATTGGTGGTCCTTTAAAAATTCTGAAATGCATACGGCCACCGGGTAGCGGGCCGTGCCGCTCGTCGGCCTTACCAGCTTTATCGATGAACTGGGGGTTGAACCCTCATCGGGAAAGGCCTTGAGTAATAATTTCGTTTTTAAGAGGAAATGAGGGGCAAGAAATCCTTGCATGACCATAGTCCGAAGGATTAATACCATTCAGAACTGCCTCTGGGCGTAAATTTGGGCAATTGATCCAAATTTGATCTGCCATATTTTGCCACATTCTGCCACAATTCTGCCCTGCCGTTTTGCCATTCTGCCTGGCATATGCAGCCCAAAACAGTTCTGCCGCACCGGTTGCACCACTCTCTCTTGGACCCAAAGGTACACCCTACAGCTTCCTGAGAGATGCATCTCCCCAAATATTATCAGAATTATTGCGATTTTATTGCAAGCTAGATATCGATTTTTCGAAATTCATCGGCTTAGCCGGCAGCAACACTAGTTGGCTCGGGCGAGAGCACAGGCCTACATACATTTCTGTTGTGGGCAGCAGGAGCAAATCCAAAGAGACATTTTTGCTCAGAATCGCGCTGGCTATATTACAGCTCTTTGCAGAACTTAGGGCGCGGCTGTTTTTTTCTTTTTTTTGATAAATTTTCACCAGAATGGCTTTCCTGGGCTCAATTCTCAACCGTTTTCCTTGCGAGTAGGCTCAATCAATTCGCGCAAGAAATGCGGAGGGCATGGAACTTTTGGATCTCATTTGTGGACCTCGAGGCGATTACTTGGGTCAGAATCGGGTATTTGGTGATGTCTCAGCGCAGAACAGCTGCTGCCATTCCTATACTGCTCCGATTGACCTAGTTTTTTTATATGATGTATTTGGTGGTACTACGGAGGGCCTGAAACACCGGGATAGTTGTAGAATGTTCTAGAAATAATTGTACATATATAAAGGCTCACTGAGCTCGCCCCAAATATCATTCTTGTTGTTGTCCTCGCCTTCACTCGTTCAACAGGAAGAGCACAGGTTTTTTGGCGTCCATGTTGAGAGCATTCATAGCACAGACAAATCTATACAATTTGTTAAGATCATAAGTGACTTTTGTATGTTTATATTCCCGCTACCGTAAGGTACGGGTCTTAGGGAGCATGATTTTCAGATTTTGGCCGTGCATCACATTTTCGTCAGCAGTTTTCTCGTAATTTACCGCATTTTGCTGCGGCTTGTGCGAGCCGTTGTTCGTGCCGATGATTGCCGGGATCAATCGAATAATCCTGCTTATTATCCTGCAGAATCTTCTCGATCGCCACGTCGGTATTTGTGCTCTTTGGCCTTTACCACCACATTGCTTATGGCTCGCTCCGTAACGTTCTGCAAAGTCCTGCTTTCCACCTCTGTTGATTCTCGCTCTGCCAGATCCTTTGTGACACTGGACTGGCCATGGGTTCTATCGTCCGGCATTCCTCAATTTGTTGTCTCTGGTATTCTGAGGCTTCCATACGGCGACACCGTTTGCTATATGCACATGGAACTTTCTGTAACCACTGTGCTCCCATCCGACCTTGTTCTAGGTGGTGATTGGCTCTTTTCCTGTCGCAAACCCTTCCGCACGCTTCCTTCCACCTCTCTTCGGGGATTGTCCACCCTAGCCAGCAACTGACAAGTACTTTTCTTCCAATCACATATGTCCAATGTCTTAATCACATTTCTAGATTCACGCTACTGTTCTACTGCAAATACTTCCGCTATGGAGGTTGATACAGTGGCCGACAGTATTATGCCATTACAGCATAAGTACCGCCATCCCTTGTCTGAATCAGAACTTTAATTTTCTACCAGCTCCCGGACGTAGCTGCATCTGCAATGAACCTTTGGTTTGCTGCTGTCCATCTACGTCTGGTTCCCCGCCATTTGCTGAATTTATGACTTCTATGACCTCATTGAATCTACTACGCGATATATTTCTTCGATATTATGCTACCTGTTGTCGTATCTCTTCTTTCATGCCGATTCATTCACAATGCAGTGATCTCTTGATTTACATGTCATTCTGCATGCCAGTATGACTTTTGGTGCAATGTCGACGCATTCTCCTTCATCATATTGCTACGGGAGCTTGCGCTGATTACGCTGTGGATGCGTGTTTGTTTCGTCGCCCAGACCGCTCTGCATGCCGTGTTCTCTCGGAAATTTTCACTTCTGCTGCAGAGATGTCGAATTCGGTTCTGAATATTTGTCTCGAGGCTGACCATAAGCAAAGGCCTACTGAAAATCTATCACACTTGGCTGCCACTTTATATATATCTGCACCTGGTGTTTGGACTCTCCGATTTAAACTCTGTGCAACTATACGAAAGCAGATGGACACTATGACAATAACAAATACAAATATCTGTTCGTCAGCTTCAATTGCCGACTTTTTCAACTCCTTTGAAAGTCATCGAAAACCCGTTCTTCTATCAATTGCTGCATTTCACTGGATCGATCGATGTTCCAGAAAAATCAACAATTAAGTGCCTACGTGCTAAAATTACAGAGCATAATGTGGCACCAGTTTTCCCAATCTCATCCTCCGATATCTCGTCCCGGTGGTTTGTGTTTCCCTGACTGTGCGGACATTTGTGATGAATGGCAAGCAAACAATATTGAGGCTGATCTACAAGTTCACATTCTAACCGCTGTATATGGAAGCAATGTTACACGCGAGTATAATCAATCCCCCCCCCCCCCCCCCAACTCCTTGTGTAGGGTCCTGTCAAGTCTGAAAACAGAACACGAAGGTGCAAATAGTACAGGCCAGCTTTGTACGGCTCATAGAATATATTACTGATCTACGTCGAGATAAAGAAAATTGAACGGTCCCAGGAACAAGAATGTGCTGCCCGCGCAAAATATGATGAACAACTTGAATGCATTGTACGACAGGTATGGGCCCCAGCTTGTATCTCAGTCACTAAAGAATGAAATGCTATGCATTATTCGAGAGCAGACAAGTTCGTTGGTGACCCTGGTTTCAACTCAGATCTTCTCAAATGCCCAGACTTGAAATTTGACGAGGCTAATCTACTGGACTCCTACAAATGGCTGCACCCAGACTGTGTTCCACCGCCTGTACCTTTTGATGAAGGGCCGTTGCATGGCCATAGTTGAATTCAGTTACATCGGGTAGCGGGCCGTGCCGCTCGCCGGCCTTACATGCTTTATTTGTATATGCTCGCGGCCGGGACAAAATTCATCTCCAGCTCCTTGCGTTTTTGCTCCTTCATGGCTACGCCGAATCAGATGCGGTGGAGTCAAGATGGAGACTGTCGGCGTACCCATGAGTTGCTGCGCGACGATGAGCTGCAGGCTCGGATTGTTTTATCAGCCGGGGAGAAGCATCGTAATGTATTGCCCGCGTCCATTCCGGGTCACGTGAGCTTGGGCGTCAGAATGGTCGAGAAATGGTGCAAAAAATATGATGGCGGAGCCATAGCCAGTGGCTGCTTGAATTTTTTCCCTCTGATTAACGTCTCCCACCCGTCCATGCCTGGAGCGGTAAAAGCCCGCAAGTGGCCGAACAGTGTCTGTCGCATTTTGGATCATTCATCATTCGCGAATACACTACATCAGGAATATCTGAAGTTGCGTCATAGACCACGAGAGACCAAAACAGACGCCATAGACACCATTAGCAAGGGTATGTCTATGATGAATGAGTCGTATAGTACCTCGTCACTATGCGGGATGTGCAAGTTCGTCTCTTGATGGAGGAGCTTCGTCCTTTGATGGGGCAAGTTCGTCGGATGTCTGTGCAAGCTCGTGAGATCAAACCTAAGCGAAAGAAACCTCGTCGGAAGCGGACGCGTGTTCCAAAAACCGTGCGAGTTCGTCTTAAGCCCAAATTCGGCCAGCCATCTGATCCATCCAAAGGGCATTCAATCCTTTACATTTTGAAACGTGTGACTTGACATCATGATGACATAATCCCCGCCTCTTCCCGCCGAAAAAGAAAGGGATTGCAGGTATGGATGGCCCTGTAAGTCAACGATTTGAGCTTCCATTCGACCAAAATTGAATGACTTATGACGTGGCCGATATCGCCGAACTATGGTTGAAGACGTTCAACGGCGGGAAAATCAGTACCGGAGACAGTCAACCTAAAAACCCAGGATTAGTACTTCAACCGTGGAAAATATTCAGACATACTCGCTGAAGTTCGGCGGCGCTTAGAAGGGGAAGCAGGCTCGGCCACAGGCTTTCGCTTGACCCTAAGAAGGGTCTGCGGCTGGAATGAATATTCGTGAGGCTGAATCTCGTCCAGCATAGGACCCGAGGCATCTACTTCGGGACTTGAATGCGACGAGCTGAATGATGGCCCTGTATCGGAGTCAATAAATTGCTCCAGGACAGCCGAAGAACTATCTGTGTCTGTCCTCTTCCGAGGAACACGTTTCGGTGGCTGAATAGTTCTCGGGTGAGAACCAGCTAGCCCGGTGGGCTGTGCATGTGTGATCACAGCATTTGCTTTTTCTTTCCTCGCTACGGACATAACAATCTTCTTTCACCCGATTTTCGTCTTCCTCGGCTGAGTCTGAGGTTCTATCAGCATGAAAGAGGCGTGTGAGCTCGGATGACGCTCGGGTAGCTTCCTCTGCAGTGCCGGTTTGAACTATAGTTTGAAGTGCCAGAAACTGATGCCGTTTATTCTCTTTGCGGACCTCTTGGGACTGCCTGCACACAATTTTATCCTTCGGAAAGGTCTTAAGAATTAAGAGCCCGCTCAAGGAGGTTACTCTGGAGAGCATAACATAGGGAGACTCCGTTCCGAGCAGTCCCGCAAATTCACAACTGTGTGTGAAAGCGTTTTTCCTTGAGCCTTATGGGCAGTCATGGCGAACGCTGGGAGTACAGGTAATTGGGTGCGTTTGAATGTCACAGATTCCTTCGAAAAATAATCTTTAAAACTTATGCTGGTAGTGTCTTCTAATGCTACGACATGATGATCTAGAAGGCCTTCTATAATACCTGGGGATGTGTCAGGAGCTTCTATGATACACGAAATGGCGTGTCTGTTGCCTTCGTTATCCACTCGGTATCTGACACTTCTCAGAATTCCTGAACAACCATTTACAACTCCTCCTGGTACGTCATTCCAATCACCAAAGGTATTTTCCCCAGACACGAATTTGTAGCACCGGAATCCATCGAATGTAAGCGGTGTATGAGATCAGGATTTGTTATAGGCTTGTTTCGTCCTAATGTATCAGATGCATGATACCAATGGAGAGGGCGTCCCGTGCGTCTGGCAAACGCATGTGCGGCCCTGCCGTTGAACGCTCCTTTGTGGCATTGTCCGAAACGATGATGGGAGCCTTCCGCCAGTGCTCTGCAGCCCAGTCAATGGAAACATTTGACAAGACCCTGGTATTTAACAGGTCGAAATCCGAGTCCGTGCACCTTCCTTCTCGAAGCCGGTTCAGCAGAGCAAGGAACCGCTCATTGTCCGGCGCGCTTTGACGCTTATTATCTGTTAGAAGAACCACAGTCTTAAATGATAGCCACAGTAATTTTCCGAACACTATTTTTTGCTTTGGTCTCGTACTCGCAGTCATTCCTGGCTTAATCAGATCGGCAAACAGTTTTGTATGTCCCACAGGCGGCAGCTGCGAAAAATCGCCAGCAAAGATGATGTTTATTCCACCAAACGAGTCAGTATTGCCTTTCGCAATACTTAATGCCTCGCTAATGTCGCATAGGAGTCCACAACCGATCATAGAAACCTCGTCTACGAATAGGAAATCAACCCCTTCCCACATAGCCATCAAGTCGCGCTTCGCCTTGCTGCTCATATTTGAAAATTTCCCAATGTTCAAAGCAGCGTGAAGGGTCATGCCGGTAATGTTACGGGCGGCAACTCCAGTGTAAGAAGCCAACCTGAAGCGTCTTTCTTGACCTCTTCTGGTGAAGAAATCCGGCAATGCATTTATTACTCGAGACTTTCCTGTACCCCCTGGTCCGCCAAGGAACATTCTCAGAGGTGAATCTTGCTTTTCCAAACTCGATCCGGCTATAAGTCTAAATGCTCGGGCCTGTTCTGTATTCAGAGTGTAATGCCGACCTCTTCGTGAAGAGATGGAACTCAGACTCGTTGAACGTAGAATGAAAAGAGATATGTACTTACAGCTCTTTGCGGAACTTAGGGCGCGGACAGTTTTTTTTTTTTTTTTTTCCGTTTTGGGCAGAACAGCCGGCCTGGCCTCAGTTCCTATCGGACTGCCTCGGGACATATCCCATTCGATTCGCACTCAAAGTCTGCAGTCACTGGGCTTCTTCGTTTTTGTTTTTGGTGCCCAGTGCTCCCTCAGGCCTCTTGACCGCCTCAATAAAACCGCGGCTCACTGCATCACCGGTGGGTACCGCACTTGCAGGTAGCTTCTCGTCACAGTTCTCGGCTCATTCATGATACCATTCATGAATTTCATACCATCAAACTTTATTTACTCTATTATTCTGGTCCAGAGGACGACTACGGGTGACGCCGAGGCAATAGGGTCACGCGGTTCAAAATGTAACCCAGTAATCGCTCTCGTGGCAGAATTAGCTGGTGAAATTCTTGAGGTTTTCTATGCAACTCCCGTGTATCGATCTAACTAACTGAACTGAGGTACTAATGTTTATTTTCTCCTTTTTTTCGCTTCTATTAATCGACTGGGTTCTACAGCGTAGCGGGAAACTGATATTTGAGCTCAGCTCAGGAGATTTTTAGGAGTGGAGACAAGGGGGTATCGACTCAAGAATTTTTCATTCACGTCAAATTCTGACGCAGCTTTTGATTCTGATTCAGAAAATGTATCTCTGGATGTGAACGGTGAAGTGGTTGGAAAATAGCGCAGAAAACCCAGGACGGAAACCGACGGGAAGTGGGGATCCAAAGATGAACACGCCGACCTTTTATATTCTAAGGGAGATACGTGGCCGCAGTTCAACGAACGTGTCGTTCTGCGCCGCGGCGAGAAAATTAAGTCCCATTAAGGAAATCTTGAACTGCGGGTGCGAAGCGGTTGGGTCACGGGACAGGGCAATTCGACTGAGGTCCTCCGATAGCTGTCAAATTGAACAGCTCGCAGTGCTGCCACAGTAGAAAAAGATCGGAAAAAGCGGGCTCACTGAGAATAGGATTGTATGGGGATTGGATGTTATCTTCAGGAGGGCCGGGTGACAGGGGCCGTGGGTTTTTCAACGTCAAAATCGTAGGAGAAGAGAGGGGAGAAAAGGGGGATATAAGCTCGAAGGAGTTGAAAACAAACAGTACCCAACGAGAAAGTTCCGTGGCGTGTGTATAAATGCTAGTGCCGATGAACGCGCGGCCGTAATTACAGGGCTACAGTTTCACGCAGTACGAGGCATCCGCAATCATGCTGCTAGACATAAACTCAAATAGCTCAGGCATCCCTGAATAGTATGTTCGCAACCCGGCGTGCACAGAAAAGTTGTTGTGGTAGTTCGTTTGGCAATCTACGTGGACAGTGTGCTTAGTTCGAATGGGAGACGTGACAGACACGTACGGGAACAGGCCAGGTGAACAGACTATGCATTACGAGCCCTGAGCTATGTAATAGTTTTGGATGAAGATAGCTGTCCCGCTGCAAGTTCAGAGAGTGTGATAAATGCGGGAATCGGGCGGTACTCGCGGGCTCGAAATGTAACATGAGCTCCGTTTTGCTCCCGTAGTGAGGATATTGTCAAATATCATGGGATTTAAACCACATGGATACCAGGAAAGGCAATCCGCGGTACAATTGGGTAATCGATACTCAAATCGCACACCATTGAACCCGGGAATTGGTACCAGAGTCCCCACATGGGCGAATGAATGGGAATAATTTGAACGCATTTACACATCTTGGGGGAATTCGCTCATGTGCCGTGCGAGACTGCTGCACATGAAGCGGAAGATGATTCCAACGGAATAAATAAATTTTAAGTAATCCCACCTCAGGGGCACAACTGAGAATAATAAACAATGTAGTCCATCAAAGTGGGTCGAAACAGGAGTAGAGTTGAAAATGCTCATAAAGCACCCAGTAGTAAACTTAGCTGTATCACAGGTAAGCCGTTCTCTGAGGTCTTTCTGATTCACATCTTCTATTCACAGTCTCATCTCGAACTTAATGACCCTAGCGGGTTACAATTTTCGGCAAGATTTCAGAAAATCATTCCTCAAAGCAATAATGTTCGGTTGGATGGTGCTATCGTCCCAAATGCTTTCCATGGTCATGCTGGCTTTTCTGAAGCACACGAGAAATTGTTGACATTAGCCGACGGTGGCCTTGATGGTGCAAACATCCCACTTCAACCTCTTCTCGTGAAAGCACGCGGGATACGGGCCATTATCGCTCATGATGCCACTGCAGATAAGGAAGATAATTTCACTGATGGTACTGCCATGATTGTGCGTCTTGTCATTGCCCTGCATATATTCTAATTATTATTTGTCCAGGCCGAATCGCGGAGGAGAGTGAGTGTAGGACGGGCATATTATATTCACATTACCTGCCGTGTTTAAGGCCACCCGTGGGCGAGTGCGGTTTTTCCCGGTGGCGGTCCTGTTGATGGACGTGTGGGGATGCCGGGGACGAGAGATCCCGGAATTCCATCGGGTGCATCCTGACGGCGGTCGCAATTCAGGTTGGATGCCATACAATATATGATATTCACATTACCTGCCCCGTTTAAGGCCACCCTGGGCGAGTGCAGTTTTTCCTTGTGGCGGACTTGTTGATAGACGCGTGGGGATGCTGGGGACAAGAGATCCCGGACTTCCATCAGGTGCATCCTGACGGCAGCTGCAATTCAGGTCGGATGCCATATAATATATAATATTCACATTACCTGCCCTGTTTAAGGCCACCCTGGGCGAGTGCGGTTTTTCCTTGTGGCGGACCTGTTGGTGGATGCGTGGAGATGCTGGGGACAAGAGATCCCGGAATTCCATTGGGTGCATCCGGACAGGGGTCGCAATTCAGGTCAGATGCCATACAATATATGATATTCACATTACCTGCCCCGTTTAAGGCCACCCTGGGCGAGTGCGGTTTTTCCTTGTGGCAGACCTGTTGATAGACACGTGGGGATGCTGAGGACAAGAGATCCCGGAATTCCATCGGGTGCATCCTGACGGGGGTCGCAATTCAGGTCGGATGCCATACAATAGATGATATTCACATTACCTGCCCCGTTTAGGGCCACCCGTGGGCGAGTGCGGTTTTTCCGTGTGACAGACCTGTTAATGAACGCGTGGGGATGCTGGGGATGGGATATCCCGGAATTCCGTCGGGTGCATCCTGACGGTGGTCACAATTCAGGTCAGACGTCATACAATATAGGATACTCACGGTGCCTGCCGTGTTTGAATGTCTTATATGAGCAGCAATCATATTCATGTTCGTTCATTCCATTATTCATTTTGTGGCCATGAAATAACTCAGCTCTGCAGTTTTCAAATGTATTTCATACAAATACCGGAAGGGATTGAGTGGGAAAGCGGCAGATTGGGCGGTGAAAAAGCAGAGGGGGCACCGCACTGTTTCGGAGATCGCAATGGCCTCCCTTGAGACTGTAGCTAGCCAGGAAACACGTAGATAGGCCAATAAATTTTCATTGAACCGGCCCAAAATATTGGCCGTCCCTAAGTACTCGTGGGAAAAACTTCGGAGGGGGCTTAAATGACGCCTTTTTTCGTGCTAAATGGGTGGCCCGTAATTTAAGTTGTCGTGTTTGCTTGTCCGCGACTGTAGGACGCACGATTTTTTTTTTCAATTTGAGCACTTTTTGAACGTCGCCGCGAGAACACTCCCTCCACACCTACTCGTCATTTACGCCAAAGTACTCGTAAATATGACCATATCCATATGTTGGTTGACCTAGATTCATTAGGAATTGGGCTCGCAATCGCCGTCGCAAGGTGCCCGTGAACGATATTCCAATGCCATGCCTGAGGAGAAGAAAAAAACACCGGCATGCTCTGACAAGGGGACAAATCCCAGGGTTTTAGACTCAGAATGTCCGGGGCAAATTGCCCATTTTTGGCCTTTTTGAAATAAAATTGACTCAAAATGCAAATAATGGCCAACTTGTCCCGGACATTGCGAGCCAAAAACCCTATCAATTCACGTAAACTCAAATACCATTATGGTCGCATTTCGAAGTACTTTCATGGTGTGTTCACCATTTTCCCATATCACGTGAATCCACAGACCTGATTTCTCAGGAAACGCTGGATTATTTTATTACGGCACAGCCACCGGGGAATGGTATATGTAAAACTGTTCATAAATGTTTAAAATCATTCACTGTTCATGCTACAAATTTATTTATTTGAGGTGATTAGGCCCCAGGAATGAGCCCAAACGAGTCGAAACGACCGCGGGCATTCTTATTGCCTGCCACTGGATATAGTAAAATGGAACAAAAACAGGAGAAGAAGTCAATTGTGACACGATGGTGAGAAAAACCTGCCGGGGAGACAGGATTACTTTGTCGGGCGCTCCTGCAGCAAAATTCTTAGGCAAACACAGTCAAGCACCGGGGCGTCGGAGCCGAGGGCAGAGCACGCGCTAAAAACGGTAACTCATCGAAGGGCATGGGAGCTGGAGTACTTGCTGGATGCAACCATTTGTAACGATCAAGCAGATTCTCCTCATTCGCGGATAAATCAGGTCGCTTGAGAACGTCGACGTCGAATTGGGACAGGGAGAGGGAGCGATGAGAACGTAAGGGAACCGCCCCACCACAGGACGCGCATGTGAATGTACCGAGGGCCTCGGACGAAGTCTGCTCTCGAAACAGGCTCCCCGACGGACCGAGCGTGCGAATACGCGTCGGATGATTCGGGCGAGTCGGACGCGGCAAGCGGAGCAAATCCAGGTTGCTCATGAGGACTACAATCACCCTCAAACAAATCAATTCCTCAGTGCACACATAGGAAGGGCTGCTAATCCCCTACAATGTATTTATGGCTATGACGCGATTAACATCCAGATTAAGATAGTTTATAAGACAGATTAGTTTACACAACTTAAATTGTAAAACATTTTTTAATTTTTAATTAATGGGTTTGGCATAGGCACTAAGCCTATAAGTGGAAGGTCAAAATCAAACAATAAATACTTCCCTGAGATCGCACCAAACCAAGGGCAAATCCCAGGGAATAGAAGGAGAGCAAACAAAAAAGATTTTGAACCCCAACCCCATGTCCCACAATGGTATTGTATACCCCTTGCCCCACAATGGTATTTTGAACCCCATGCCCCACAATGGCATTTTGAACCCCATGCCCCACAATGGTATTGTAAACCCCGTGCCCCACAATGTCATTTTGAACTCCATGCCCCAGAATGTCATTTTGAACCCCATGCCCCACAATGGCATTTTGAACCCTGTGCCTCACAATGGCATTTTGAACCCCGTGCCCCACAATGGAACTGACCATCCAGTGGGATCTACCCTTGAGTGAATTTTGCTTTCTCGTCCAGTCCGTAGGTTTCGATGTCGTTGAACAAACCATTTTGAACCATGTGCCTCACAATGGCATTTTGAACTCCATGCCTCACAATGGAACCTACCACCCAGTGCACAAGGCATTCAAATCCATAATGCAGGGCATCTATTCAGTAAAGTGCTCCCTTATCCTCGCTGAACCCAGCCAAAATACATTATAATGCACCGGATGTTCCATTGTGAGACACGGGGTTCAAAATGCCATTGTGGGGCATGTGATTCAAAATGGCTCCCTTATCCCTGCGGAACACAGCTGGAATACATTATGAGGCACGGGGTTCAGAATTGATTGTGTCCATTGCCCTGACAATTGAAATCCCTCATTTTTGAACGAGGATCTCGTCGGCACCTGGGAATCGCCTCGAAGCGACTCCTTCTCCTCCCCCTTTACCGGCGCCAGCGATCCTTTCGGTTCCCATTTGCTAGAAGTTAGTATTGCCTATCCGAAATCCGAATTTTATCCAGGCAGTTACCCACTGACGCTAGAGAACTTGAATCAGCGGCTTCTACGGGTAGAAAGTGCTGTCCTGGGGTTGCAATTTGAACGGTGCGTTATTCTTGTGGGCGAGATCTACCAATTCTTAAGGTTTTGACAGGAACCACTTTATCTCGGCCAAGCTCGACGTCCCTGAATTTAAACGGTGTGTAATTACTGTGGACAGGATTTACAAGTCTTTAAAACCTTCTAGCAACCACCCAGGCGGAAGCAGTGGCATCTAGTTACTTGTTCTTTAGGTGAATATATACACTTTGTTCCACTTGTGTGCGCGAAGACTGAGTTACTTGTTCTTTAGCTCTCGCACACTTCAAAAAGGCGTACGATTTGGATACAATGGACTCGGTCATGTCTGTGGTGTCGATTCGGCGCCACGCCACATCTTATAAAGGCGGCGACCTCGGTTATAATTTATTCGGCACAATCGATTGTCGATTGTCTTGCCTTTTACGGCAGTCTGGTTGTCGTTACGATTTATGTGACTTGGCGTGACTCTACGGTCAGTGCGACCGCGTCCGCCACGGACCCGTCGAGGTCCTCTCCCATGAAGGCGAGAGCGCGCAACGTCTCCGGCATCGACTTCTGCGACACCTGTGGCAGCAGCGAGATCTTTGATAAGATCTCGAAGAGGTGCGCGCGCGAAAAGGGTACACCCTTCGTGATCCACTGACTTTCCTCCAGATAGTACCGCGCGGAGGCGGTGTCCAATATGGCACTGTTGCGTACCTTTGCGAGTGCTTCCATCAGCTGCAGCCTGGTCTTCAATGCCGCGAAGCGGGTGTTGACGTCTTTCATCGCGGCGGGGTTGAGTGGCGTCGGTTTTGGGGGTGTTCCCCGTGAGCTCGAGGAGTTATGAGACATCGCTCTTTCAACTTATTGTAGATCTGAGGTAATACTATTTGTCTGTGTAGTTACAGGCGTGTAGCGTGCGAATTGCGCGTCGGGCGACGCGTCTAGTCGTCGGCCTCGGTTAGTTTTCCGGGGTCCTAGTCGGGGTGCCACGTGGTCGAGAGAAGATAAATTTGGTGACGAGATGTGGAATGAAATTCTGACATAAAGATGAGTGAGCATAAAACACTCAATGCATCCAAGCAGGACGGATGCTGTGCTGAGATAGAACACAGGCTTTTTGCGGGACTCCCTCGTCGAGAAAAAGAACAATAGCCCCAATAAGCAGAGTATAAATGAACCGAATATTGTGCCGAGTATGATAAATCCGATAGCCTCTGAGATGTCCGCGCTGTCCGAGACGATCCGAGAGTCAAGCATCATTGAACGTTACGTATAATATAATGTCCTAAAGATTTGCCTTTTATTTGGTCACGGCACCCAGATGCCGCATGCTCTGACGTATGTATCCTCGAAGGCTGTCGAGTAATCAAGATTAATAGAGAGGTTGCGCACAAGCCAGTCTAAGACTCAGATGAGACAGCAGGGCTACTCAGATATCCGAACATTCTTTAGAAGTGTAGGGAAGACCCCAGAGACAGTCTCAGAGGCCTCATCCAGCAATGAAATTTCAGAGATTTCCTCAGACTCTGAGAATGACTCTGAGAGTGATTCGAGCATGGATGCAGAAATTTTTGAAAATCCAACAAATATGGATGTGGTCAGTTCTGAATTTCTCATTCTGTAATGACACTCAGATGAAATTTATAGCCACCACCTCCCACTGTGGAAACTTTCATGGATCCTGTTAATTTGGCTCATGTTCATCTCAAGGAATTGCTTGAAGCAATTTCTCACAATTCTCCTCCGGCTGACAACAGTCCTGAGAGTCTTGCTGAGAATACACTTAATCAGCTCACTTATCGCAATTTCCCTGCTTTACAGCGTGCAGCTGATCGGCTTGAGCTTGAAAGCAAGAAAAAAGAGCATGATCTTGTTTTCAGAGGGCGAATCCTTGGGATGCTAGGGACATTGAAATTGTATCTTAATCCTCTACTTTCGTACACCTGGAGACAAGCCTCAATGATTGTGGCAGAATCTCAAGGGCATGGGAGTATTTTTTTCGGTTTTCTAACAGGGCAGCCCGATTTATATCAGCTTAATTTCTTGGAGGTGCAGGGCAGGATTTGGGTTATGTACAAAAGGAATACAAAAGCCACAGGATGCTACCCTACAATGCAATAGAATTGATGAGACAGTCTGTACATATTTAGTTTCCTTGTTCTCTGTTCGATATACTTTTTGCACCAATTTATTCAAATTTTTTTCTCCAGCTCAAGATTTGCACCGTCACGTGTCACATTGTCACGGCTTATGTAAAGGTGCTGGGTTCCCACGCTCTCCACCTTAGTCAGGGATATAGAGAATGCATCAGAGCACCAATTAGCACAGTTTCTAAGTGAAATGATTATTACCAAAGGGCCAAAGTTCAAGGCTTTCCTTCAGAAATGAACTTTAGATCTTCCGGTTCCCTTGTCATGCAATAGAAATGTTTACCTCGATATTCCATACACTTTTCACAACCTAAATTCCCCTCAGGATCCAATATTGGCCGCGGCACTTGTCCCCTCAAATCCCCGCAGTGGCACGTCAGTTCCGCCCCACTCTGCATTGACGCGGGGGAATAATCTTTCTACTGGATGTTACCCATGTTGCTTTGACTACAATTTGAGGACCAGTCGGTCGACATTGCTTGGCTCAGATGACTTGATTTTATAGTCTGTTTGGGTGCACTTAACGCACATAAACACAGCCGCTGATGGCATATAACTCGAGCCTTAATTTCACCTCCCCACCTTTGCTATAATTCCTGAAAAAAAAATCAGATAGGCAATATGGATACAAAGTATCTGGTTGTGCGAAAAAACCAGTGAAATCCATTGTATAGATTGCGCAGCTTCGTCAGCCCGCAGACCAAAATGGCTATCTCTCCGTATCTTGGTTGTAATGAATATCAAGTGCATTGTTCAAACCACTGCCTCATGAAGGGGATGCGAGGCCGCGAAGCGGCCGATATCAGCTCGGACTGGGCTATCATTCATCGCCTTGCGATCCTATCCTGCGTAGAACCCGAATGGGGACAGGATGGTGGATCCTGACAAAAAGCTAGTGTGTTCCGAGGCAGGAGACATTACGTTCCGACGTCGCCTAAACAGAGGTCAGGCTAGGTCTGTTAGCTGACCCACGCCTCCCACACTATGACATTTCCTAATCAAGTAAAAAGCTTTCGTTTCGAGGGGCGCTTCTTTAGTGACTAGTGTGATTGTTTCCACTGAACATCGTCGGGATAATGGTGCAGGTGGAATGCTGCTCTCATTATGTAATTCTTGTTGTTGATGTTTTGGGTTCGATCTCCGAGCTGGCGAATTTTTTCATCTTTTTTTTTCTTTTCGCCCCCGAACGCCTGCGTCCTACTTTCGAGGAAGCGCAGCGCGCCCTAACTCCGGGTATCAGCATTGCGTGTTGGTTATGGTTTGGGTTAGTTGGTTGGGGTTAGAGGTTGGGGTTCAGGTTAGTGGTTAGTGTGAGGGTAAGGTATCTATTGGTATGAACAAAAATCTTATCATTGCCCTGGATGAAGGGACCGAAGGAGTCAGTTATATATATATTTTTACACTCTACCTTGGTGTTGATAAAATTCAGCCTGGATATGATCATTGAAGTGCATTATGTATGACTCCATCTGCTTCCCATGATTCTCTGACGGGTGCCCCAGAAAAACGCGATGAGGGTTTTTGTTAACCATCTCCCACCCGGTACCACGAGTCAATTATGACGCGTTTGCGATGTCGATTATTTGAGGTATTGGATCCCCCAGGGCTTCTCAATGGGTCATGGAATATTTATGGCCTGCGAAGTAAATTTACCTGGGGCGATTCAAGTGCGTTCTGAGGCTTTTATGGCAGGAACACCGAAAATTAGTGAATGATGCGTAAAAACGAGCCGAATTTCGCAAAGGACTACCCCACATCGATTGAATGAGTTGTTGTTGACTTTATATCGGCAAAAATAAAGGACGTAGTCTCTCCTAGACAGACGCTTCAACAATGAGGATCTCGTGCCTCGGCTTGTTGAAAGTCTGTTGGTTACCGCGCCACTCTGACCGGGGTACGGTCTTATTACTAATCTTCGGAGTTTGAATCTCTCCGGCAAATTGCGCAACACCTTTCCTGGAAGCTGAGTTGCGGTCAAATTGACCTAGTGATTGTCTAGTACCATGGAATAGACCTCCGGAAAATTTCTGTGAATTTTAGAGCCCTCTTCGTGTAGCTCGAAGAAAAGATGCGGCTCATCAGGTGAGAAGATTACATAAGCTCATGCAAAAGCCGTCTCTGCTTCCACAACAAGCCTCTGACCACATTTCAAAATTCTGAGGTGATAAAAATGTAGACACAGGCTAGGCAACCTATTATAGGTCAAAATTGAATGAAATGCCACGTCTTTAAAAAAGAGGACTACGCGACTTCAATTCAAACTCCGATGATTAGTAATAAGGCCCTACCACGATCAGACCCACGCGGTAACAACAGGACTAATAAGGACGGGAGTGTTGAGAAAAGACCATCCGACCGGATTGGGAGCGTGGGAATGTCACGCATAGATCACAAGAAGCCGAGTTGCGGCTTCGGCTGTGCCGACATATTCAGCTTTGGGCCACAATTGAAACGTTCACAACGCGATACCTCTCGTTTTTCCATGCCATCTTCTGTCATTCCACCGCGGGGCATGAAGCGATCTTCGTCTGTGGCCTCTCTCCTCACTCCAAGCACGCGGAAACGCGGCGGGTTCAGTTGTGACAGCAACGAAGACATTACTGCCATTGGCGAGTACGACGATGAAGGGCTCTTCAAAAGGGCGGCTAATGAGGAGTTCTTTTGGCTTGCCGCGGAATCACCCTCCAGTGCCATGTGTTTGATATATGGTGCTGGTGCCCGGGTTTCCATGAAAGAAAAATTATTATTTGCGCCTTCATGGACTCACAATGACTTTGTAAACCCTACATACGCAGGGCGACAGAAGCATCTACTTGGCTGATAGAGCTGCATTCAAATGGCAGGCATTTTGAAAAGCATGACCTGACACAATAGCGGTGCATTTAAAGGGCTGCCATTTTAAAAAGTGTGACCCGGCGCAATAGAGGTGCATACAAAGGGCTGGCATTTTGAAAAGCATGACCTGCCACAATATGCTGCATTCAAATGGCTGGCATTTTGAAAAGCATGACCTGATGCAATAGAGGTGCATTCAAAGGGCTGGCATTTTGAAAAGCGAAAAATCAACTTTACACCTGAACTCATCCTCATGCCCTCGACAGGTCCAGATGAAAGGAACCCGGCACCCTGTGACATCGGGTTTTTTTCTATGGGCAACTCACAGTACCCGAAGGAAACTTATTAAACCCAGAGGTAGCCTGTACGGTGTTGTCTGGAGGACATGAAATTGATGGCATTGGTGTTTGATTGAAAGTGCTGAATGAGGCAACCCGGCCATCCAAACTGTGGGAAACGCGTTTCAACTGATTTTCATGGACCATACTGGTGTTAAACTTGCTTGAACTTGAATGTTTTCCTGCAAGACATTCATATCCCAATCTCCGTCTGCCCGAAGAAATCAAGCGGATGATTCTGACGGCCCGAAAGTACAGCGGTGGCAAAAAATACTGCAACTGAGGATGATTTGGTATACAGCAGCAGCGCTCGGATTCTTGGTGTCGAGCGCTCGTTGTTTACCAGCGGAGGTGATAGCATTATGGTTCTCCAGAGCAAATAGCTCACGCCCAGTCATAAGTGATGAGAACTTAAGAAGAGGGTTGGAATTTTTGAGGGTGGATGCCATCAGGGGCGGTTGGGGCTGCTGCACCCCCTCTGATTTGAGGTAGACCTGGTTCCGATAATTTGTGAACTTCCACACAATCATCTGAAGACAATGGCTGTTCATTCAATGCGCATGACCACAATCAAAACCCGGCCTACCTCGAACCAGGTTTTCCTCGGAAACTTCTCGAAGTTGAGCAACAAAAAGAGTGGTGAGTCCAGGATGTTTGAGGCATGGGTCTGCTTCCAGCGCGTCAATGCATGACCCATCGCACCTTTATCCATCTCTTTCACAAAGTCAGGAAAGAAGGACTCGATGTTGTTGTTTTGTTCTTGGTCGAATTGACCCTTGGCCATTGTGCTTGGGACAGGGAACAGGCACAGTGGGAGGTTCAGAAGATGTGGGAGAAAATTGGGGCAGGTAACAAATGCGTGGGAAGATGAGGAGGAGCTGCGGCCCCTGAATAAGTTCGCAAATGTGGATCCCCTTGCGATTCTGATCCGATGAACCCTGCAGGGTCGAAGAACCCCTTGATCGGGCTCATTGCCCTAGGTGCCTGTTTCATGCTTCCCCAATGGAAGGAGAGAAAACAATGCCCAGAGAGCATTGAGAGCGGAGGCCAGGGTAGTGAACGACGGCGGCGGCCAATAGATTGGGTGAGGCGGAGAAGGGCGCATCGAAGGATGTAATGCTACACGGCCGTCGTGAACCTCAAAAGGACAAACCTGCTGCTCAAAAGACACTATATCTAAGGCACTACTTGTTCATGGTCAAGACACAGGAACATCGGGAAGCTCTGACTTCAATTATGATGTCTACCCATCAACTTGCTTTGGAAAATTGCGCACGTCGATCATGCACTCCAACCGGTACCCTGCATTTGCGCTTCTGTCGGTTCTGCAAAACCGAGGTGGAAAGTCCAGAACACGCACTATTGGAATGTCAAGCACATTCCGAGGTTTCTACTCCGCGGATTACTTTTCTGGACAAATTATTTCGCACTGTCCCCACCTTGCACTTGCAGACAAAAATGGCCCAACCACACTGAGTTTCTAAAGGCCATAATCTACGAGCGCGCAACAATAGTACTAGTTGCAAAAATATGTGCATGATGTCCTTGAGGTATTCTACGCAACACCCGTGTACTGCGCAAGTTTACTTATACTGACTCTTGTTGTTGGGGGGGGGGGGGGGGGGGGGGAGGGGTTTATTATACTCGCGTGGTCCACAACATGAACAACGAGTCTACCGAAGACAAACATGTAGGAACATACGGGTGTTTATCCATACGTAAACCTACAAGATGCCAACAGAGCACACATTCATTCCAGGGGGGCGATCACTACAAGACACTGACTGGGTGTGGACTGGCTGGCCGTGAAGGGCAGGACCACCGGTTAAAACCCGTAGGACCTGACCACCAGCAAGATAGCTGGTGTATGGGAGGAGTCCTCTCCTCCCCAGTGTTGGCAGAGACGCGTCTGATGAAATTGACGCTTGACGGCAGTTTGACGGTGTTTGACTCTGTTTGACGGACCTTTCACCTTTGACGGTGGACCCACAAACGTGCTCTCGCCTTCCCAGTACCCGTGGCGGATGTTCCTGTTAGATAATCAAGCCGCCATCACCGATGATTGATGATCCGCCTGATGCTTATTCACCCCGAGTTGAACTTACTCATCCTGAGGTTTAGATTACTCAGTTGTACAGAAGATTCTAGATATATTGTAGAGTATAAAATCCATGTAGTTAGGCCACTAATAGTTAGTTTATCCTTTCACCGGTTCACTTGATTGGATATTCTCACAGTTCCTCGTCATTTCAACAGCCCTCAGACCCCATGACGACTGTTATTAACACGACCTGGTGCTGGCAGCACTTTGTGAAGCGGAAACAGAAGTATCGGAATGATCAGAGCCACTTTGAGAGTCGATGTCGGGCCTGCATCACGCATCGGATAGAAGAGCTCAGAGAATAGGATGAAAAAGACATCCAGGAGGGGCCTGGGGAATCGAGAGTACGCCAGACCTGCGGAAGAGCTCGAGAAACAAGTTGCGTCAGATCCAAATCAGCGGATCATCTTCAAGTGGCGACGGCTAAATCTCCGATCAGCTTTACAGGATGTTGCCCCCGTCTCCAGCAAAGCAGAAACCATGCTTTCGCACCTCTCCAGCTGCGAACATGCCGATCCCAGCCTACAGGCCACCGCAGCTGCAGCTTCAAAGAAGGAAAATGGCCGCACCGTCCGAATGTCTCGAAATCAGCACATTGCACGCCAAGCCGTCCTTCAGCCACCGCATCCAAACGTAAATCTCCCACAGTTCCCGGCGAATGCGGTGGTGGATGCCCGGATGACGCTGAACATCCCGCACACACCTTCGATTGCTCCCATCCCCACGTCTTCACAGCACATGATATGGGACCCACCCAAACAACAAGAGTTTGCAGAAGATCTCTGCAAGCTGTTCATCGCGTGTAATATAGCCTGGAATTCCGCCAACAATCCTGAGCTCCTTCTCTTCTTTTCGAAGTACCTACCCGAAGCAAAAATTCCGCATCGACGTGTTCTTTCCGGGCGAGTGTTGGATACCCTGGTTGTCCAAGTCGAGAGCGAGATGAAAGCTCAAGTATCCGGGAAACTTGGAATGGGGCAATGCGATGGATGGAAGAGTAATGCAAAGGCATCTATTGTAACGACATCGGTAACCGTGGACGGCAAGGTCGGTCACCCGTATCTTTTCTTTGGTTGGTATTGATTTTTTCATCAGATTTGCATCATCGCCGCACACGACGTATCGCCAGAGAAGAATTCGGCCGATAATTTGTTAGAGACTGTGTTGGCGGATATAGAGTACTGCGAGAGGGAGTTTGGGATCATTTTTGTTGGTTACTGTACAGACAATGGCGGGGACGCTATGAGTATGCGCAAGAAGCTTCAAGTGAGAGTGCCGAAATTCTTGGTCCCCCCGTGCTGGGGACATCAGATAACGTCCCGAATATGAAACAAAGTTCCGGTCTCATCGGGTCCATGGCTGATTTAGGTCAATCTCGTGGTCATCGAAGTGCTCAGGCTCAAGATTCCGTGCATGGAGTCAATCGACGAGGGTACAGATATGACCAAATGGTTCACGAACCATAGCAGGGTACTTGGCTTACTGAAAGACCAAGAAAAATTGACGGAACGGTTCAAAGCGACTCATCGGATCCTCATTTTGATTTTCCCTGTTATTTCTCGTTGGATTTATCATTTCCTTGCTGTCCGGCGACTCCTCACTCTTTCCTCGGCGATGCGCACGTTATATCTTCAGGATTACGACACCCTCATCCAATGCGCCGGTGCCAAGCGTGATGCGAGAGAAAAGGCCGAGGCGGTTTTGGCACCAATTGAAGACCCTCAATTTTGGAAGAACCTCGCAGAGTGCGTATACATGCTCCTTTACTTTTTAAAACTCACTCAGAAAATTTCCCAGGGTCAAGATCATTTTAGAGCCGTTGGCGATCGCTGCGAAATGCATGCAGATACCTGAAGCTGGGCTCGATCAGGTCTTGCTGATGTTTGAGAACCTCTATCGCATTTACGGCGCCACCTCAATGGCGTCCCGAGTCCGAAACTGTCCGAAAGAGTCTCGAAAAGCGTTGGCGTGCTATGGAGCGCCCAGCCTTTATCCTGGCTCTCTTCCTCAATCCATACATTCGCACCAGTGCTTTTTCCCAAATCAACCCCGCCAGTGATATCAGTGATGGTGATTAATTTTTGACACAAGTTGCTATGTTGAAAAGATTAATTTTTCACACAACTTGCTGTAAAGTTGTCAAGGCTCAGTAGAATATAATCTTAATGAAAATTCTGGATTAATCCTGGCAGAATATAATCTCGATGAAAATTCTAGATTAATCTTGGTGAACAAAAGAGAACAATCTGAAGTTATTCAGATTATAAAATGACAGACAGGACCGAGGTTCGAACGTGTGACCTAACTGAGCAAGGTGAAAATCTCAGACAGAGTGCTATACAACTGCGTCACAAAGCTGTTGATCCTGATCAGGATGATGCTCACACATGAGCATTCTATTTAAGCAAACTGTGGGGAACTCATCTGCATAGAGGGCAGTGACTGGGGTTAGGCAAAGGGGCATCATCAAAAAATAACTGCAAAGAGTAGGAATCAGCCGAAATTAGGGCCAAGTGAGAGGATAGAGGTTAGGTGATGGGCATGATGTTAGGTGATTAGTTTAGCCAGTCATCATGGTCTGGTGGACTAGTGGTAGTGCTAAATGTCTCTTACTGCGTAAGCTGCTTATGTAATATGGTGAACGTGTCTTTCTTTCAGAAAGCGCCGAAACCTCAGCATGTCCCATCCACAGTCCAGGCTCCTGCCGCAGTTACTTCGGGGACGCCTAATGAACAAATTGACCCTATCAAAATTACCCCCAAGACTGCTGTCCCGCCGGTATTATCCACATCTGTGCCAACTTCACTTATAATTCGGCTTCTGAATCAGTTCCGAGCAAACATAGGGCTCCTACCGTCAACACTTGCCGTGGCAGATAGTACCAATCCCCTGTCGGTATTCTCCGGAGACCCTGCAACGTATGTTACTCCGGGTACCAAGCCTGGCGATCTCTGGGAGGCGTTGAGTGGTCTTTTCCATAGTGATATAGGATGAATAATAATATTATACCCAGCCCATCTGCTGATGTAACACTACCTCGGGTTCCAATATTGTATCCACAGGCACTGCTTCTATACCCTGGTTCATCTATGGTAGGCTCCCTGTCATCTTCGAAAGATAATATTGCAACAATATCATTATTTTTGTAGAGGCCTCGCATCAGCCCAGAATCCGGCGGACTTCGGAGGCCCCTACACTCTAGGGATTAATCAAACGTAGGGGCCCTAGATTCTAGGGCATTGTTGACTGCATATTGTGACTCGTTCACAGGTCCATTTAATTCAAGTCTTTCAGGTAACACGCTTCACGCTTCATGCCAAAAGATAACCAATACGATCTCTGTATATTTCCGAACGTTTACACACAAGATATTTTGAGATACCAGGTGCCAGCCAAGAACAGATGATAAGCTTCCTCAAACGACCGCAAGCTCCAAGCTGTGCTTCCAACAAGAAGGGTACGATCCGCTGGCCTTAACCTAAATATCCTGCCTAATTTATACTACAAGAATCTCCAAATCCGTACAAATAATACTCAAACTAAAGTTGACTTTAACTAACGAATCAGCGTCCTAGCACGTGAGCTAAGACCTACTTTGGTACATGAAACAAAATATAAAAGTAAATGTTCTCTTGTAAGCAGAAAATATGAATAATATTATTGTTGTTGAAACCCGTATCCGGGTTTCCAACGTCTGGTCACACCTTTGAGTGAGTCAGGATCTGCTTGGTGAATCAGCTCCCTTGCGACCCGCCTGGCTAGATATGACTCGAAACTCCGTTTTTGGAAGAGCCCAGGCCCTCTCTCGATCGCCCAGATCTCAAACCACAAATCAAAGTGACATATCAGTTAAAACATCAAATCGCAATCCGCCTTCCCGATTCGGTCGAGACTGCAGATCCTAATGACGCCCTAACCGTTTTGGCAACTCTGACGTATAAGCTCCCTTGCTTATCTGAATAAGCACGCGCGCGAGCATGAAGCCGAAACCCGAGTTGTACCTGCGCGTTTGAGGGTGAGCAAAGTTGAGCGACAGCGAGGAGATGAAACGAACGGAAACGCAAAGAGATACACGCACCAAAGGAAAATACCAAGCGAAAGCGGGCAAGACAACGCCTGATGCCAAGACGACGACGCTTGACGTGTTTTCTTGGCGCTGTCTTATCGGTGATAAGAACGCGTCATTGTTTTTACTCCAATCTCCCACCCACCCACCGAATGGCTCCCACCGGCAACCCTCCTGGCCGTCCTCCTGGGACTGATACACAGCGAGCCCAGCGAGCCGAGGCGGAGCTGGATAGACTGCGCGTTGAGCGTGATCGGCGCGATGCAGAACGCGAGTCCCGCGGGCGTGGACGTGGACGTGGGCGCGCGGGCGTGGGTGAGGGTCAGGGTCAGGTGCTCGTGGTCGTGGTGGTGGTCGTGGTCGTGGTCGCAGAGCGTCGCAAGCCACACGCCGGCGGACGGACCAAAGCTCGAGTGAAAGCGAGGCAAGTGACTCGGCCCGTTCCCGTTTTCGACGGGTCGACGGTCCGTAGGCCAGTGTGGTCTGCCGCAAAAAACGGACAGGTACGTGACGGGTGTCCCCGTCGACACGGAACCCGTAACCGTCCGTAAACGGGTCGACGGGTCGCGTCCAAAGTCTATGGATCAACGGTAAACTTTGGATGAATAAATGTTCACTCGAGCTGACATACCATTTCTGACGGGTTTCTGAAGTCCACTAAGAACCTTCAGGCTGCTCTCCGGCCAATCCTGCGTCGTCCGAGAAGTCCGAGCCAGGACGGATCAAGACTAAAATTCAACATGGAAGAATAACCTGCCAACACTCCAACTCTGCAGGTGGTGAAACAAATCACCTGGAAAAACACTCCGATGTTGGTCAAAGATATGCGCACTTCATACTTATCTGATCCAGGGCGCACATGTAGGCTCACCCCAAGAAAATTCGGACTTTAGATCGCTGCCGAATATTCAGCTGTGGCCCAGAGAAGTACGTTATGTCCTAGTAAATATGATCACAATACACCCTTTAGAAGTTTAAGGCAAAATTTATCCTCAATCCGGTCGATTTACCCCCCTTTACAAAAATGGCAATGAACCACCCGTCGAAACGGCCGTAACGGGTGCGACGCACGGGACCCGTCCCTAGCCTAGTCTCAGGAACGCCTTCGACAGACGAGTAGGCCCGTCCGTTGCCAAAAAACGGCCGTTTTTTCGGTGGCCGTTCCGTAAAACGGACGGGTTGGAGCCCTACGTTGGCCAAAGCAATCAATTTCGGTAGAGTCGGCGCGGAATGTACATGAAGGCCAGTACATTATTCATAAGGCTAGACATTTATTGCCAATGATTAGAAAGTCTCCACCAGTATAACATTAGGTCATCAGTGGGCGAGAGTTCAATCGTTGTTACGGCCTCGGCTCCCTTCCGTATGTAGTTGCGCGTATTTAATCTGTCTTGTATAAACAGAGGGACCCGCACGATGTGTCAAGCACTCACGTCGCGAGAATATTGTTGAAGTATACTGGTGCGACATTGCGAGGTCACTGGTTGAAAGTCAGAAGGTCCCTCCTTGACGGGGTATAACAAAGTCGCAAGGGCTGGTAAACGACCGACAGGTGAGGTGGGCTCAAATTCGGTGTCGGACGACGGTTGTGGTGGATCGGAAGGGGGTGAAGTGTCTCCATCGCCGTTCTCTCCAGGATCCGAGGAAAGGATGAGGAACGGATTGACGCGACGCGACATGGTAAGTGCGGAAATTTTAATTTTTGTGGCAGTGTTCTTTAACCCCCATCCTCGATTCTTCGGTCCCTGTGTGTGCTCCTATCTACTCCCTTTCACAACGGCTGACGGTCACTACAGAATGCCACCTCAACCGGCCCCAAGACACCATGGAAAGTCCCCTAAACCACAACGACCAACACGACTTACCTCCAAAATCACTCCGGAGCAGCTTGCGGTCAACAACCATATGAAGTTTGCTTAAACAATTCCCATCTCAACGCAATATCAGGTTTATCCACTGATTGATTAATAGCCACTACAATCGCACGAGTGTGATGGAAGGGAGAGATAGTAAGCCAGCATAATCGACAGGGAACACAGAGAGATGTGCGTTCTTGCGTACCTCGTACCCTCTTTGGACTGGCTCCACGGGTTGTGCCAAGCAATCTCATAGTACTCCAGAGTATCGTCCATTTGCAAGTGCGAACGATGACGGCGGAGATCCAGATCCGCCCCCTCGGTCGAGGATTTGGGGCAAGAGTCTCCGCCATATTCCTGGAGCAGAGGACTCGCTTCAGACCCACGAACATGATTCCACAAAAAAATCCACACCCATTCCACTTCTGAACGAACAGGAAGCAGAATACTTCCAAATATAGAAATATTGCACAACTCGGTTCGCCGGTGAATTTTTGTATTCGTCTCCCAGAGTATTCGCTTTATGCCCACGAACATGATTCCCCAGAAAAATCGGTACCCATTCCACTTCTGAACGAGCAGGATTCCGCACCTCCTTTGCCTCCGTACCACTGGCTGTATCCAAGGGAAGCACCATGTGGCTCCTTTGCCCAAGGAGTCATCGACGGTCTCGGCAAATACTCCGGCAAGGGTTGTGCAAATTGCACCTGACACGGTTTGGGATTCACCGTTGGCTTTGCATTTGTTTAAATAAGGACGCAATCGCCTGGAATGCTTCTGGAGTACACCAAAAAGAAATCTGAAGGGTCAGTTCTGCTTGAAATTTCGCTGGCCACATATCACCCAGAAAAAGTAAATCGCGCCGTCGTACCAGTCTGGAGTCGTTGAATACACTCCGGAAGGCCGGGAAGAAAGTCGAATTTCTTCATCGGCGCAGTCCTGTCTTGAAGACAGAAGACACTGTCATTCAGGCTGCTGAGAATCAGCTTACCGATGCCGAGAAGGGGAGGATCCGTTTGCGGACTCTCGCGACTCGGATTAAGGTTGAATCTGAGTGTTCGGTGTCAGTTAGGCCCTGATCAGGTACTCTAGAATCTCCTGTAGAATCTTTTCTAGAATCTTGTCACATATGTCACAACCTGATCTATGATACCATCGCGTCCACCACCAAGTAAAACTTGGCGTCCTCCTCGTTCTCCCACACATGCCGCTCATTCGGACGCGACCACGCACGCCGTTCTCGGCTCTGGCTGAAACCTCGACACTACAGCAACGCCGCTCTACAGTCTATACAGCTATGATTGCCGTCATATTCTTCGCCTCGCAGTTCCTTGCTATCGAACGCCCGCTGCCGATACCGATGCACACCTCCATTTTCACGGGCTTGGCCTGGCTCGATGAGGTTCTCCATGGCGGGCTGACAATCCATAAAGATGTCGACTTCGGTGAGGGGCGAGATGCTGGCGACGATCTCCAGGGCAAGGATGGCGCCGGTGACTTCCGACTCGAAGACGGTGATCTGGGTCTCTTTCTGATTAGGCCTCACACACAGATGGCGGTCAATAAAAATAACAGCGAAATTGGTGTCAATGATTCCCTCATGGTCAACCTGGAAGGCACAATAATGGATTAAATACAGGGCCCTTGAAGCACGTGTTTCAAAATGAATGCAAAACACAATAATGGCTTACAGCGGTTCTCCAATCTAATGGGATTCGATCAGTTTTTCTTTCTTTGTGTTCGTATTGTGTTTCTCGGCTCTTCTTCTCTTCCGCCGCCATGGTGAATTGCCGCATGAGCGCTGACCTCAAAGAATGCGCACTGCGCCTGTGGGAACTGGGCTGGGAGGAGCTTGAAATTACCCAAATCCTTTGTGTTCATTCATTCATTTATTCATTATTCCATTATAGTGCTGCGGGCCCATGTCGCACTTTGCGAGGATATATTGTAATTACTGGCTGGCATAGTAAGTGAGCAGGGTGGGTGGCGCGGGGAGAGGACGGATAATGGAGTGGAACCGCGGGAGGTGGATGAGTAAATATAGAAGAGTACGAGCGTGGCGATGATATGTAAAGTCGGTTCGAGATTCTAATGCTACGAGGCTATCTAAGAAGAGAAGAAGAAAGTAAGTAAGTGGTCGGGTCGGGTCAAAGCGAGTAGTTGGGGAGGCGGCCAGTGTCTCGCACAAATGCGAGCACGGGGGCGGCGTCCACCTTGGAGGCGAGGAGGGTGCGGAGGGAGAGGCGCGCAGTTCCAATTCGGGTGGTGAGGCGGAGGCGTTGGTTCCTGTAGGCGGGGCAGTGGAGTAGGAGATGGGGGACCGACTCCGGGACCGGGCAGTGCAGGCAGAGGGGTGAGGGTGCGAGTTTAAAGCGATGGAGGTAGGCGTTAAGTCCGATGTGGCCCACCACCATCATCTCCAAGTCGAAGTACGCCGATAGCATGCCCAGACACTCTGCCGACCCGATTTCTCAAATGGTACTCTAGTGTTCCCAAAGTTCGGTTCGGTTCAGGTTCGGGACCTTTTTCTCCGAACGCCGAAGTTGAACTTGGGTTCAGTTCAGGTGTTTTCTTGAACCCCGAACCTGACTGAACCTGCGTTCGGCGTTCCAACGCGTTCGAACGCGGACCGAACCTGTAAATTTTTCCTCCCCTCAAAATGCGAAAACCTATGTCAAGGATATTCCAAAGAAGGTGGATAAAGCCTCCTTTTAAATGATCTCCTCATTCTATCCTGGCAGAACTGGATTCTGGCCATTTTCTCACGCCGAGTCTGAAATCAAAGACATTCAGGTTAGACTGACCAGGGAGTATGTAGAGATAAACGAACGGGCTATGGGGTACACGTATTTAACTGATGTGTAAGAGAGAGAAGGAAGAAAATTTGAGAGCAGTTGGGGAAAGAGATAAGTGTAAGCGAGGCAATGCGGACGTGCGCGTGCGACGGGGACTATGGACTATAATGAGGTTCGCATCTTCGCGGCGGTTGGCAAGGGCCGCAAGGCATACTGGAAATAATTCAGATCGGGTTCGCATGCCAGTGAGGCGTTGGCGCTGGGCTCACATCCCAGCTGAGGATTTCGGTTTCAAACGTGGGCGGGACAGAGAGACACATATTTGATGCATGTGAACCATTCGGCTCCAAATACCTTTGCTCTTGTTGCCGCTGGACGAGACCCATTCTGGTGGATAGGCCTCCATAAGATGAGTCGCACTTTTGCGGAGAGTCACCCGCTCCACCGAGAAGGCTGACGGTCTCCGGGCTCTGAGAGGGCCTATCCAAGGTGCCAAAGTGGTACGAAATATGTACACGGTTGGGGCCAAAGGCAGATTGATGAAGAGTCTGAATGAGTTGAGAGAGACGCGGATTCCCAAGTTCTGTGTAATACCTGTGATATATAGTTGAAAACAGACGCGAACGTTGTCGTGAGATACATGGAATTGAATGCTCTAGGGTCTCCCTACCCATGCTTGGTTTTATTTTCAGTCAGTGGGGTTGGTTCGCAACTAGACACCAATCTTGTACCATGTTTTTCTCTCCTTCAAGTTGCCAAACCTGGGTACTGGAATTAATATGCACTGCTACGGTGCCGGTGCCAAATCATGACTAGCTTTCTGGGCCAGTATTAAAAATTTGCGGTACGCATTATATTATCACTGACCCTTGCTATATTCCGAAAGAATTCCCATTGAGCAGGCATTCGATCATCTTCGCAATTAAATTGCTTACTGCGCTTCGGTAGCGGCCAGTCGAGTCAGCTGCGCTAAAGCCTTGAGGTCCCGGGCGTTAGCTTCCTCCCCTGCCATGTCGAATGTTCTGAGTTCGGTCAGCGAGTTTGGGTGCGCACCGGGGTCTGTTTGCGGCGATGAAAGTTGGGTCTGGAAGGGACGGGCCCCCTCCCTTCCCGGTAGACACTGCAGGTATATGATTGCGTGCACTGGGAGAGGCACGAGGCGCGGGCTGGGCTCCTCCGGAGTGACGAGATGGGCATAAAAGGATCCTTACTCGAACTTACAGTATTCGCTTTCCCGCCATGCAGAGATCAAGAGTCAACAGCCAGGGCCGCAGGAGCTCTTCACTCTCTGGGGAGGCGATGCTTTGAATCAATGGCAACGGAAATTCCCGGCGAGGGAAGAATGAAACCCGGACCAAATGATGTCAAGTCACACGTTTCACAATGTAAAGCTTTGCGATCACGCGTTTCAAAATATAAATGATTGAATGCCCTTTGAACGGGCAATAAAGGACGCAAGAGGTACCCGCACAAGAAATCCTCTACACAGGGTCGAAAAAGTGAATTAGTGGGAGGCTGGAGACAGACACACTGTCGTAATGCTTACGTACATGCCCTAATATGGTAATTTCTAATTAAGCTCCAATTCATAGAACAGGTGGACCACAACCGCATCTCTTGATCTCTGTAGATTTAATTACAGTTGCCGCCGCTCAGATTCGCAGCTTTTTGCAAACCCTACCGCTTGCATTTTTGCGACATTCATCGTCACAAAACCAAGAGGGTCCTGGGTGCTTCTTGAAACCGAGACAACAAAGATGGAACTGCGAAGACCGTGAATGGAGAGTCGTTATTTGCTGAATTATCGCCGCCAAACACTTCAGGATCTACCGGAATTCATTAATTTCCTGACAATTTCTGCCCGTAAAAATGCAGATTTTTTTTCCACCCTCACAAACACGTTTTTGAGGTGTCTGGAAACTTTTTCCAAAAAGCGATTTAAGAGGTCGGCCGGCCCACCCACACTGTTAGGCTGTGTCTCGGCATTCTCCGGCGGGTACCTCTTGAAAGGACGCAAATGGGATCCGGATAGTTGTAAATGATCCCAATGACCAGGGCCATTCATTCCTGCAAATTCTTTCTTTTTGAAAGTCCACTGGTAGCCTCGTAACGAGCACTCAATGGACCGTGTTTCCCCAATAAACCCGATAAATGTGAATGTGTTGATGAATTGACGCGACGCACGTGATGGGAAAAAAAGGGGTATGGCCAAACAGGTGCAAAGGTTTGGGAATGTGCTCACGCGTCTTGTCTCCTGCGCTCATTTTCCCGTCTTTCTCTCGTCTCAAGCCACCGTATATTCCACCCTTTTACTGCTCCCTCCACGATGCCCAGGAAAGCCGCCGCTGCTGCTGATGACGGAGAGACGACCACGGCGAACGCTGAGCCCCGCCGGAGCAGCCGTATCCAGGACCTGCCCAAGGCGCCAGAGGCTCCGAAGAAGGCGCCCGCGAAGCCGCGCGCGAAGAAAGAGCCCAAGGAGCCCAAGGACGGCGAGGAGGAGAAGGAGAAGCCCAAGCGCGGGAGGAAGCGCAAGGAGGCCCCCGCTGCGGAGGCCGAGGCGAATGGAGACGAGCCGGCCGACGAGGTGGCTGCTGAGGACGGCGAGCCCGCCGGGAAGAAGGTTTGTTTGTAGTGTTCTTCGAGACGATGTACTGGGATACTGAGGCATCCGCGCACAGGCGAAACCCGCGAGCAAGGCGGGATCGCAGCCGGCAAGCAAGGCCGCACCGGGGTCCAAGCCCGCGAGCAAGGCCAAGCCGGCGTCCAAGCTCGCTAGCACGGCCTCTGTCAGGCCCGCCTCGCGCGCCGGCTCCAAGAAGCCTGCGTCCAAGGTACATACATGCTCCTTCTTGTGCTCTCTCCATGGTATTGTTATGCTGACACTGTACCGTAACCCCAGGCCGAGGCATCCGAACCCGCCAGCGCATCCGCTGTGGTGGGCGAGACCATCGCAGAGGAGCCCGAGGAGGAGGCTGCCGCTGAGGAGGTTCGTGCATTCTCCCTCCCTCGTCTCGCTCTCCCTCTCATCTCGTCTCTGAACTCGTACTCACCTTCCTCCCCCCACAGGCCTAAACTCCCACCGCGCCTCACCCCACCCCTCGCTATCGCTACATTGTTATCCCTTATCTATCCTCTCGCGTGTACCACCTACCACCTCTACCTCCGCCCTGTGTATCGTCCTATCCTACATCCTTCATCCCTCAGGTCTTTTAGTTTCGGGGCCATACATTCAACTCTTCTTCTCTTGTGTTCCGTCCCTTCCTTCCCTTTTGTTTCTATTCTATTCTGTTCTGTTCTGTTCGTCCCCTCCCTTTAGTCCCCGCCTCTACCCCTTTCTGGTGCCTCTTCCTCCCTGTTCTCGCGTTGCCCTCGTGGACGGCCGGATGGATGGATGGCATTCTCCTCCTCCCTTCCCCCCTCCTCCCCATCCGTGGCGGGGATGACTGTGAAACCATCCTGCGCGGCTAGACTGCCCAAGGAAGGAAGCCCGGACGCTCCCATCCTTCCCCACACCAACCTCATGGTGTGCAACTCGTCCCAGCTCAGGGACAAAATCTTCGCTGATCTGACTAAGTTAGATCACGCATAAGTCCTGGACATCTCTGATCTCCCCACAGTCCATCGTCCACACCAGACGAAAAGATGAAAGCGACGGATTCTCCTTCTACCTCTTCCCTGCGTTCCCCGACTTCAGCTGATACATTGAAACTTACGTTGGTCTCTCCGACCGCCTCACCCGCACCGAATTTCTCACCGCTCTCCTCGAGAAACTCACCACCCACCCTGAGGTCTTCAAGCTTATCCAAGCGCACCATGACCGCATTCCCGATGCACCCCGATACGACTTGTGCCGTGCGCGTCCTACTCGAATATGCCCAGGTCAAGCCATGCCAGGTCTGGATGCCCACCTGTCGCGGGCCTGCTGCCCAACGCCAGAATGCTGTTCGCCTCTACATGCCCTCTCCTTTTGCAGGATGATGCGATCAAGGCTTGGAAAGCTCATTTAATTGCTACTGCTTTCACTTTCGTCGTCGACTGCCGTGGCCGCGCCACTCTCTTCAACCCCACTCGCACGGGCAGATCTCGCCCGATGGATTGCACCGAGTGCCAAGGACTCGATGACTACAAAGATGAGTGCCCCATAGTTACCTCCTCAGGGTTCTGCGCTGTCCACATCAACCAGGCAGAACTTGACTCCTGCCGTCGGGACGTCGCTTGGTACCATTCGCGACAACCAAACTCAGATGGTTTTCTTTTGGGGCCAGGTCAACGATCCGATCGGGCATCTCTTTATGGTAATCTCCGCCTGCAATTCAACCTTGTTCTCCATTTATGGGATGTGGTTCAAATATACTCTATGTCGCACGACATCCTCCAAGTTTTAAATAATAGAAGAAAGTTCGGAAGCCTTTAATGTGTACTGGGATTTACACGGGAATACACACTGTAGGTACATGCCATCTCAGACGCTGGTTTTTTCAGGGCACTTGAAAATGAGATGGCGGACGGACAGAGATGCTGTGAATGTGTTGAAAGCTAAATACGAGGTACGCAGAGATATCTAGACTCGAACCAGTCGTTATTCCGGCAGTTTACGGTGATCGATAAACAGAGCGTGCCAATAACTGGAGCTTAATCACCGGTTACTAAGGGAGACGGAGATTGCCGAGAATCCTTGGCCAAAGTTTCGAGAGCTGTTCAGAAAAAGTATTTTGTATTGACAAACTGAATAGACACAGTTTTGTAGCGCCAGAAATTCTAAGACTCCATACCTGCTCAGAATTTTAATAGTTAAATAATTGATTCTTTAATTCGCATTTTACATATCGGCTGTGTATACAGAGGCTTGCTCATGCCTTTCGCCCCCGTCACACTACTGGACCCGGAGCGCCTCAAGCTCACTGCCGATTATTCGGCGGTAAATCCTGGCACCCTCACCAGGAGGAAGCCCCCTGAACATCCTCAAAGGAATCAGCATTTTTTTAGATGTACCAACTGGTGGCAGCAAAACTCTCGCATTCTGGTATGCCCTGTTCTGTCACTGGGGTGAGCCACCGATTGGCTGGTATCAGGCCGACGACTTGACCTCCTTACCCACTATTTTTGATGTGGGGAGATGGTACAAAGTCGGGATCGTAGTTAGAGTCATCTGCGACTCGTAAGCAACCCTTATATGGACAGCCGAGATCAAAATGCGAAGGTGCCGAGAGAGATACAAAATCCAAAGCAGTGGACGATATAAGGGCATGTCGGCTCGAGGTCTTGGTAGACAGAGAACTCGTTGCGGAGGATCTCAGTGTTGTCCGACTTCTTGACTGCAACGACTGATGCCTGTGCACCGTTTTCCAGCAAAACCCCCTGATGAACCACGCCATGGGCACCCTGCGCGATGATGACATCACCAAGAACCACAGAGTAACCTGTAGGACCGGCTAGGCACCCATGCCACTCGCCCCTCAAGACAAGCGAGCCGGAGACAATAGCGGCAGAACTTCCAGCGTCGCTCCGACCACCTCCCTTTGCACTATCGCATTCGCGTCACCGGAAGGAGGATTGATAAGAGCTGAAAAAGATGCGGAAAGAGGGGATCGAGGAAAGAAAAATCTCTGCCCATCATCCCCTTGAGAAGAATGGCTAGGAAGAGTAAACGGAGGCAGTTTTGGGGGGAAGGCGGTAGCATTTCATTGAGAATAAATTTGAGCATCGCCCGAGAGTCTCCGTCGAGGAATTCATCCCCAGCATCCCGACGATTATAGAACGGCGGCGACCATAGCATGTGCTTACCACGCCGGTGGCCTGCGGTGTAGGCGGTGGCGCCAGCGAATATGACCCAGTCTGTATCGTACACCGTGGCATATAGTGCGCCCTTAAGACAAAGTTAGTCGGGGAAATTCGACTGGGAAATTCAAATGCACCTTGTTGGCAATCACCCACCAATTGGGTTGTTCCTTTAAGAACGCAGTCTACATCCACGTCGACCACGCCACAGCTGGTGCCCCGTCTGGTGAGCGCCTCCGCCGCGGCAGGCATGTCCGCAGGGCGTTTGTTCTCGTCAAAAGTCAGTGCCCCAGGTCGATGAAAAGTCACTGACTCGACAACACTGCTTCGATGGAATCCGAGTGTTTTTCCATAACCCGAAGTGTTAGGGGTTCTCGAGGCATGTGGTGGGTCGGCCTGCAGATCTGATATTCCATATTGTGACTCACTCTGCCTTCCACGCGCCTGCGATGCTGGGTGGTCAACCATCTCCTCAGATTTCCTCTGAATTCCACTGGCCAGCGACTGGACGTCGGTGAGAATGGCATTGTAAGTATGCAGTGCGTTGTCCAATTGTTCGAGTGGGCGGAGGGGGGGTTCCGTTTCCGTTAACGACAGCATTGGAGGAGACCGGATTCGCGATTAGGGCCGCGCGAAGGGAAGCAGCATCAAAGCGAATTGTGTGGCTTGTCTGTTTCCGGTGAGTGACCGCGGTGGTATTGTTTATGAATTCACCGTTCTTTTTCACAGCGGCACAGGACGCGTGTCTATCTCGGCGCGATAGGCCCACTGAAAAGAGCGATGCATAGGCACAAATCACTGACGCCTGCTTCGTTCCCCAATCAATCAGTGATTTATCAAAGATTGGGAGCAGTGTACAGCGAGGAGAGAAATAGCTCATCGGAATCTTTCGTGGGGTTAGCTACGCCCCGCAGATCTGTCGGAATTTAAAAACCCCCACAAAGACGCGGAAAACGAAGGAAAGAAATATGACTTGCCTCGTTGAGTTGACCCTTAAAATGGATGAGAATGGAATAATTATACGACCGGGAAAGGTCGGGACCATGCATCCGACGGCAAAATGGGATTCAGGTTTTTGGCCACCCATAATGTAAAGATGGAGATGTCTGGATGCAGAACATGTGCCACATTACCCGTAGTGCTCGGATTGACCTAAATTTTTTATATGATGTACCTGATGCAGAAAATCTGTCTCCTGGTTCAGGACATAATCACATACGGTTCACTGCTTCGCATATACTCAGTTCATGCAGCTGATTACACTCTTGCACTTTGCTCCCTAGCAATTCTCACTCTGCGTGTCTACGCCCTGTTCAACCACGAAAGAGTCATCCTCTGGCTGCTCAGTCTTGCAGGCTTGGGATCCCTAGCCGTAGGAGTAGTGCGTGCTCTTACAGTTCATATTGGATTGTATTTAATTGCATGTGCAGTGGCTCGGAAGCGCAGCCGACACCGCGGCCCCGCTCCCCGGAAGTTTGTGCATGCTTTCTCACGTCTCGTGAGTCTCCTTCTCAATTCTCGTGGAATCTGTCTGGACAATGGCATTATCCATCATTTTTTCTCATCTCGTCCAATTCACGCATCCGTTGTTGATTCTCTGGGCAGAGTAATTCGTGGGTTCTTTCGTGAATTTGGCGCTACAACCTGATTACAAGTGAAAATATGCACAGGCATCGCAGGCGCATGGGAGGCAGAGTGAGTCATAACGTGGAATATCAGATCAGCAGGTTGACCCACCACAGGGTCTTCCGAGACGTGCTTATTTTTGCATTCACACTTCTGCGTGGTATATTGCATTGGCGGCGTGACAACTATCGCTCTCGGCTTGTGAAATGTTTTGTCCTAGATGGTGTGTCACTGCTCTAGAAGTCCTGTGTGTGTGTCACAACGTCTACTTCTATTAAATTGACGGTTAGGTTTTGTCTATTTTTGGTGGGTTATTCAAAGTTGAAGCGGATCCCATGGACTCATAAATGAAAAAAATAGTCTCATAGCAGCGGTGGACGTGGCCAATATTCTGAGTTACTATGTGCGTCAATAGCTCACTTATATATTGTCTGTCTAATAGGATCATCCACGCATCAGTTCGGCGATGTACGTACTTTGATAGTCGAAGATTAAATGGCTAACCTGTAGAAAGCCCTTCTTAGCCGGCAGTCTTGCATGGTTGGCGGGCGCGTGAGTCCTGTATTCATGCTATCTAATTACCTCATTCTGACCGCCGTGTTCTCCAGTCTCTCCGCCATCCTTACCGCTCGTCTGATACTAAACATGCGTGAGGTCGCGGACACCAACAGCATGTCAGTTGGTGATGTTGCTAGCATGGAAGCTAGCACCGTGGAGTGGAATGATATAGACGGCATCCCGATGGAGGATACAAGGGGCCATGTACGGAATTGAGCCTCGTGGGGGTATGGGAATTACTTTGAATAATTGAAATTGCATGCAATTGCCCAGCTGCCGACCATTTGAACTCCAGTTGGCCGACTGTAAAAGAATCTCGAGGTTAGAGGGAGCTTTCTCTCCTCTTTGATTCCCACAGGAGGCAAGCAGGCATAACCGATCGCAGACAGACCTCCTTGATAAGGCCCCCGCATTTGGAAGCTGTGCTGATGGACTACTTTTGTGAAGTTTTTGGTTAAGCACTTAAATTTAAACCAAGTGAAAAACCCGTCTCGGGATATCTTGGGATATCCTGGGAAATCTTGCTCTGTCAAAAATCTATCAAGATTCGAGATATCCCAGCACCAGTCATCAGGATTTTGACAGTTTTTCTTGGGATATCTGGAGATCGTGTATTTTAATACGAAGGTACACCTGGATTATTAGGTAACATATAGGGATTAATGAAGGCTTAATGTGAAACAAGGGGCCGAGGTGAGCGGAAAGGGGTGTAAGGGAATAGCAGAAATGGATGAAAGAGGGGTATAGGCTAGGGGTGGGTTGTGGTTGCATGACGTGAAAGGTGGAATTTTTTAGGGCCGGAAATGCACTGAAATGCTGTGAGAACATAGACAGAGGCTCTGTCACTGTCAGACAAAATTTACATTTGTTTACATCCAGAATGGGGGCCTTTGTAAAGAATGAATATTACATGTATTTTACATGTAATATTCACACTGTAATTTACACCGCCATTTAAAACCCGGCACTAATGAAGGCCGCTGCACAGCCGTGTATAATACAAGGTATAATACCTTTCAGACCCGGCACTAGTCAAATGGATCTTGCTGTGTTGGCAGGCTGACGTACAATCCATTCCTTGTTGTATACATCCATATGTTCTCTGCGTTTTAAGTCCGGCTAAGTCGTTTAGGCGCCATAGACTTCCGTGATGCCGGTCGTCAGCCATGCGCCGGGCGAGGTCCGTTGAGGGGATGCGAAGTCGGCCTAGACCAAGAGGTGAGCGAAAATCTTGTAAAATACAAGGTCCAGCTTCCAGAGGAGCAACGGGAACGCCTCGTAGCAGCCTTGGACAAATGGCGCACGGAGAAACAGGCATGCCGCGCTGGCGGCCGATCTCTCATGTCAAAGCGTGTCGATCTCCCAGATGCACAACTCAAGAAAAGAGCCGACCATGGAGCGGACTTTCTTCGCGCAGCTAAGGTCACTCCGGACTTGATTTGCAAGTTCGTCCAGTTGGACTTAGCCTCTCGCGAGGATCTAAAAGCTATTGCATCCCTTATTATGGATTGGAGACCTGACGCGCAGCTCGCAATCGGCCTTACTCCGAGAGGGGGACACCGACAGAAGCAGCAGAACACCGCAATGACCCCGCCACATCCGACCACCAACACGCCGCGTCGGGGTACACAGTCCATCACCCATTCTTCGTTTTCGCCGGCTCGCATGACATCGGGAGAAACCACATACGCATCACAGGCCGCGTCAATCGAGGCATTGCGTCCTAGGTTCATTTGAATTCCTGCGGAGTCCCAGAACTACATTCTCTAAGGCGCGTTTTTCAGGAATGGATAGCCCTGGTCAATACGAATGTTTCTCGCAGTTCAGATTTCCCTCGGAGCCATTATTGCCTTTACCAGAAGGCAATGAACGGTCTGCCATTTGAAACGCGCGACTTGTCCTCCTTGTGTGCCGCGTAACTGTCGCACTCAATCAATACATGGCAGAGATGGTTGGGTTATAAACACGCACCGGCTAATGGTATCCCCGAACGCTGGAATCTCTCCTGCAATTCACGCTGGCTACTCCCGTGAACCATCCAATACATGAAAATTGCTAGCTGTTCCTGTGAAGTGACGAACCGGCTATCCGCAAGCTCTCCGTTCGTTGCTAATTCCGCCCATAGTAGAGAGAACTCCAAGGCAAATACAAACTGTTTTGGCGCTGTTTTGGCGCTGTTTATACCAAATATATGCTCAGCCAATATTCGGTGAATATTCGACATTATGGCTACATACAAGCTACATATTGGCACGAGTATATCCAAAATATTCCCCACAGCATATATTTCCAGCTTCCCTGCGATTCAAACACAAGAATGAACCAATTTATTTAAGTGGCTACTACAGTCACACAGATACTCTTAAGGCACCTCTCCGCCACCTTTTCCCCAACACTGCAGTTCCAAGGGAGCCTATGGCGCCGAATTTGGAGCGTCGAGGGATGGAGTCGCGACCGGCAGGTTGGTCAAGGGGAGGAACCGCGGAGGTGGTCTTGATGCCGTAGTCGTAGCTGTAAAGCGCGTGTCAGTAAACTCTGAAGGATATCATTTCAACGCATCTTTCCGGAGTTGTAAAACAGGGTTAGAAGAAACTAATCTACACGTTTACGCTGGCCCGAGCCATGGATTCAACTTGCACTCATGCCGGGACACTGCAGGGAAAGAATAAATAACAACCCATGATGAGATGGTAAACGGAACATACAGCAAGCAGTTCGTGCTAGGGCAATGGGTGTTAGCAACTGACACACATGGCAAGACACATGATTTGATGTGGCTTACAATGTCAGGACCTCGGAGAGTTGCTGCACGGTATCGAGGGCCGCATATGAAGGGGGCCAGGGGGCAAATGGCGGATGTGGTGGTGGTGGGCGGCGCGTCGGGTGCGACGCGCCTCCGGAACGTGCCATGAGGGTGAGGACGTGAGACTAGCAGCGCTGTGAGCTTAAGATGTGATCCACACGAAGTAACGCACCAGAGACGTCGAAAAATTCAATAAAGACCTCGGGGGCGGCGCAGCGCGGCGCGCTGGATTGTACCTGGCCAGGGCATTCCATAGACAGTGTGGTGGATATGAAATAGTAAGTCACAGACACGATGATAAGCGACAACGCACCAGTCAGAGTATCCAAGGTAGAACCGCGAGTGGGGAGCCGGTACTCGTACGCGGTACAGGACGGAGCAGATGCTCGAACGTCGATGAACACGGAGACGGAGCGAGGCTCGGACGTGCGGAGCAGCATTGCTCGAATGCACGCAGAGTCCTATCTATGAAGTGTGCATGATTTAGCACGCAGCACGCGATGTATGTGGCGTGGATGAGAGGCAAGAAAATAAGAGGAGCGTGGTGTGTGCAGTGACGAGCGTGATGTGTGGAGGAAGGAGAGAGAGAAGTGTGGCTGTCGCCCGACTCGTTTCCGGTTTGTCCTGAGGGCCCGAGCGCCTCCGACCCCGGCATTTATATCCCGGGTATTGACGGAATATTGTCAGCTTTATATTCGGCCCAAGGTCTGCTGTCTGAGAAGAGCACTTTGTGCTGGCTCGTTAGTCTATTGGCTGTTTCTCAATTGCCATATTTTTTGGTCATCTCGGAGGGCCCTGGTTCGACCCGGGGATGTGGATATGTTTATTTTTATTTCCGGCCCCACGCAGTGGGTCCCAGCGGCGACGCGATCGACGCTGGGTACAAACACGAGGGCATACCTCCATTGCACTAGGCCATGCTTTTCAGAATTCCAGCCATTTGAATGCACCTCCATTGCGCCAGGTCATGCTTTTCAAAATGCCAGCCATTTGAATGCACCTCTATTGCGTCAGGTTATGCTTTTTAAAATGCCAGCCCCTTGAATGCAGCTCTATTGTTTCAGGTCATACTTTTCAAAATGCCCCCAGCCATTTGAATGCATCTCTATTGTGTCAGGTCATGCTTTTCAAAATGCCTGCCATTTGAATGCACCTCTATTGTGTCAGGTCATGCTTTTCAGAATGTCAGCCATTTGAAATTGAATGCATTTCTATTGTGTCAGGTCATGCTTTTCAAAATGCCATCAGTAAAAAGCGTGACCTGGCGCAATAGAGCTGCATTCAAATGGCTGCCATTTTGAAAAGCATGACCTGGTGCAATGGAGGTGCATTCAAATGGCTGGAATGTCGAAAAGCATGACCTGGTGCAATACAGGTGCATTCAAAGGGCTGCCATTTTGAAAAGCATGGCCTGGCGAAATAGAGGTGCATTCAAATGGTGGGCATTTTGAAAAGCATGACCAGACGCAATAGAGGTGCATTCAAATGGTGGGCATTTTGAAAGCATGACCAGATGCAATAGAGGTGCATTCAAATGGTGGGCATTTTGAAAAGCATGACCAGATGCAATAGAGGTGCATTCAAATAGCTGGCATTTTGAAAAGTGGTGCAATAGACCTGCATTCGAATGGCTGGCATTTTGAAAAGCATGCCCTGACACAATAGAGGTGCATTTAAAGGGCTGGAATTTTGAAAAGCATGACCTGACACAAGAGATGCATTCAATTGGCTTGCATTTTGAAAAGCATGACCTGATGCAATAGAGATGCATTCAATTTCAAATGGCTGCCATTTTGAAAAGCATGACCTGACGCAATAGAGCTGCATTCAAATGGTGGGCATTTTGAAAAGCCGTGTATTAGACCTGCATTCGAATGGCTGGCATTTTGATAAGCGTGACCTGGCACAATAGAGGTGCATTCAAATGGCTGCCATTTTGAAAAGCATGGCCTGATGCAATAGAGATGCATTCAATTTCTAATGGCTGCCATTTTGAAAAGCATGACCTGGCACAATAGAGGTGCATTCAAAGGGTGGTGCATTCCAATGGCTGGAATTTTGAAAAGCATGGCCTGGTGCAATGGAGGTGCATTCAAATGGCTGGCATTTTGAAAAGCATGACCTGATGCAATAGAGCTGCATTCAAATGGCTGCCATTTTGAAAGCATGACCTGGTGCAATGGAGGTGCATTCAAATGGCAGGCATTTGAAAAGCATGACCTGACACAATAGAGATCCATTTGACCTGACACAATAGAGCTGCATTCCAATGGCTGGCATTTTGAAAAGCATGACCTGGTGCAATGGAGGTGAATCGATCAGTCTCATTATTTTCAGGAACAGCTGTAAAATATTGGAAACGTTCAGGACCTGGAGAGCATGAGTAAAGGAAAATTTTCTTACAAATAGCATTTGTTGACACAACCTGGACACCCTCAAATACAATCATCCCAAATACAATCAGCCGGAGTGACGAAATCTCATTCTGGTTGATCATCAATCACTGGTGATTGTAGATCCTCCCCACAGTGTGTTGCGTCTTTGAATATAAGTTCTATGGAATGATGTCTCCCCCCAGAGGCTACGCACTACTCAACAACGAGGTGGATCGAGATGTAAATATTCTTGTCTATGCGGTCGAAAAGTAGACCTTGCTCCTCACAGACTTGTCTTTTTGTTTTTCTTCCTTCTACACATAATCTTCGTTCAAGTGGCCTCGTTTTTACTCCGTGAATGTGGACCTTGAATCCGAATTTACACGCTAGTTTGTTGCACGTTTGACAGATTTTTAGTCCTTGAAACATGTTTAATCAGTGGTTATTCTTGCCCGTTTATTGTTGATTAAACCCGTTGCCGGGAGTCTGGCTTGAATGAACCCTATATTACACATAATCTGTGAGCTCCTTGGCTCAGTTGGATTAGCGTTGCGCCGTACTGTTTGGGCTCATAAACAAGTCGTGGGTTCAATTCTTAGTGAGTGCTGTTTTTGCAACTCATTATAGGTTTCACTGTCATTAAACACCTGCTTAAACGCTGATTAAGCAGCCTGGCATCCCACCACTATTTGCTCTCTTGAACGCTAAACCCGATGAGTTTAATCCGGTGTTTAAACTGGAATTTACGTCTAGGCACAATTTGTTTAAACAAACTTGCTAGGGTTACTGTTTAGTCAACTTCGTTTACCCTGGGATTTCAAGCAATCCTCCACCCCTCCAGAATATTCCCTCAATCACATGATTATCGCACCTCACAACACTGATGTCTTCCAAGTCAATGAGGATGTGTCGGGGAACATGAGCGGTGGTCTACGTGTGTACTACGGCGTGGACAAGATAATCCAGGAAGCAGGGCGCCAGAGGTATGGGTTGTGTCGGGGCTAATGGTAGTGGAACATCAACTCTGATAAAGCTGTTTGCGAGAATTTATGACGCAGAGGTGGGCCCATCCTCGTCGATGGTTTACCCATTCAGAACTACTGCATTTGAGA
Source organism: Mycena leptocephala (assembly GCA_029378395.1). Classification (NCBI taxonomy): domain Eukaryota; kingdom Fungi; phylum Basidiomycota; class Agaricomycetes; order Agaricales; family Mycenaceae; genus Mycena; species Mycena leptocephala. Next base: position 165,336 of record JARJLF010000470.1, read on the forward strand.
GCTGCAGCAGGCGCAGGCCATACTCACACAGGATCACAAGCTTTACCCGCCCACCCTGGCAGACAATGGGTTGGGGCACGCCAATAACCTCGACATGATTGCGGACTCAGGCAGGAATGGGAGAGCTGCGGCGCAGTTGCACAAGTTCAAAGACGGGATCCAGACCACCTCAAAGCCCAACACAACAGCGCTTGGACATCAGTTAGATGACGATGCGCACAAGTCGTTCAAAAGAGTCCTCGGGAAGCTGTAGAAGACGACCGAGGTGTCTGGTATGAACATAGATCATTCTCGAACGCGCTTTCTAATGTCAACTCAGGTGGTGAGAAGCAGCGGCTTGTCGTGTTCGTACCGTCGATCTTGCTTTTTTTTTCTGTTTCTGAAGCGGAGCGCAGTCACGAGCCTTTAGATGTGCGGTGCTTATGTAAGGGTTACTGGGTTTCGCGCATAACTAATTGCAATACGCGATGATTCAGCAGAAAGCAAGCAATCCGTGGGCAGAAGCCCTGGAGCGTCGAAAGAATGCGGGCGATCCATTGTCCGGGTCAACCGTCTACGATGACCGCCTTGAAGTTGAACGGAGTTCCTATGCCAGTGGAAGTGGCTCGCGCTCACAGTTTTTGTTCGATGAAACACCGATTTTCCCGTTTGATTTGTGATAAATACTCAATCACTAGGCAACCCTTCCTTTTGTAATTTCAGCCACCACTTGGTGACGATGTTGAAAAAAATTTTGGAGCCGCATAAGTGGATACTCCAGCAGTACAAGTAGCGCAAACAATTCGCTCCTGAAACCGAATTTCAACCCAAATTTTGAAGCGAGCATGCTGGGGTGAAAGCCAGCAATTTCAAACAAGACTGGACTTTCTTTGAAAGTGCGGCAAGGAACAAGCAGATTACTTGTCCTGGAAACCACCAAGTGTCCATAAACTGCTTGAAAAATTCAGAAGATTTGCAGTAAGATGAATTCCCAAAGACAAAAGACACTGTGTACAAGGTTCATCTCCCGAGGTAGAATGCATAACCAGAAATGGATCGACGCTCCGAGTGCGAAGACCAATCGGCATCCGAGTACCCAGTAAGCTCAAGGTCGGAGCCACTCAAGACGAGACGATGATGATGGTCCTCACTGAGATATTTGAAAACATGCCGAAGAGCCTTCATATGCGTCGAACGAGGTTCGTGTATAAATTGAGCTAAATTAGACACTTCGTATGAGGCCGCCAAGGCCGCTACTCCCCTCCCCCCGCCGCTCACTGCCCCTATTTCCCTCACGTCGTGCAAACGCCGCATCAACCTCGATATCCTCGAGCGGTGGAGATCCCAATGGAAGGTCGCCAAGACCGGTCGCGGACTACGTGAGATTGACAATTCACTTCCATCACTCATCCTCCGCACTCCCTATACCTCGTCATCCACTCGCGCCACTATCTCGATCCCCTGTCAACTCCGTACAAACTTCTCCGCCCTCAATGCTCACCGCTTCCTCTGTAGGCTTAGCCCTTCGTCGGCTTGCGATGCCTGCGGTGCACCAAACGAAACACGGGCCCACTTCCTCCTCCACTGCCCTGCCTGGGATCATCTTCGTCCTCCCCTCCAGTCCGCATCGTATAGCGCAGGGATCCTCGGTGCCGTCGATGTCCGCTCACTCCTCTCGCACCCAAAACTCCTCAAAGCCGTTACGACTTTCATCACCCTCACGGGTAGATTTTCTTTATTTGCTTTATCGGTTTCTCTTTGCTTATTTTACTTTACATATACCTAATAACCTCATCAACAACCGTATTCGCATATCTCGCACCCCCACACGGCACCGTACTCCATCGCCCACAGCTGTCTCCCATCCCCAAGTTTCCCCATGCGCAATTTCCTTTTATTTCCCTCTCTCAGATACTTACTTATAAACAACGACCCCCCCAGACACAATTAGTTTACGTACTCCTACCCATTCTAGCGTAGCTAGCGTACTGCCGCGTAGCCATCATGGCCAGGTACGGCAACAAATAGAAATCAAGTCAAGTCAAGTCAAGTATGTGATTTCGGGTAACACTTTTGATGTCCAGTTGGATAGCTCACAATGCATAAGGCCGGTGGACCCAAAACCTTATGCATTGTGAACAATATGCATTGCGAGATATGTCACTTAGGTATGACATAGTGTGACCGCGTGACTGCCCCGTTCCATTCCAAGAAAAATATTTGTTTCACGTCATTTCACGCCATTTTCGACCCGTACAAGGAATTATGTACTAGTTTTTTGCTCCCCAAACCTCTGCTAAGGTCAGCTGTCTGGCGGTAAGCATTTCCTCCCGTTGAACATGGCCCCGGAACAGCCGCAGAGCGCGACTGACCGAAGTTTCTGGAGCATCCTTTGGTGGTTTAGGCATCCGGGTACCACGCAGATATGGCTGAGAGGGCACAGTCCGAACTTTTCGTGTCTTGGGCTCGGGAGGCATAGTGGAAGGGGTCTCAAAATTTTCTTTGACATGTTTAGTTCAAAGCCTGTTTGCAAATATCACGTCCACACGGCCCGATCCGGCATTGACCAGCGTTTAAAATGAGTTCAAATGGTATTTCAAGTAATCTAACAAGCAGTATCGACTTGCCAAACAACTCTCTTCAGCGAAAATTCTGCCTCGTGGTCAGGTCCTACAGGGTTCTAATCGGAGGTCCAGCCATTCAAATGGCCGGCCAGTCACTGTAAGCCAGTGTCTTGTGTGCTCAACCCCCTGGAATGGTGTTGTGCTCAGTTGACATCCTGTAGAATTCTAGAAGGATAAACACCCTAATAGTACTACTTGTTTGTCTTCTGTAAACTTGTAGTTCATGTTGTGGGCCACGTGAGTATAATATAACCCCCCCACCCAGTGTGGAAGTAGCAAGCAACGTTTGTAACCCATGGGCTGCGAGCTAAAGTGGGATGAAAAGTTCTGCACGTGCACATTTGAGCTCATTTCTAGGCAGAATCACTTCAAACCAAATTTTAGCATGTAATTTGAACAATTTGAAGGGTTCCGATACAATTTAACCAGTGACCATATGTGACTCTGTGACTGTCACTTTTCTTTGTCTTTCGACTGCCATCAGGCGACTGCGGAGATCCACCGATTGGCCGTCCATGGCAGTACGTGTCCTCTACATACTATCCCCGTCTGGCAAGCTAAAGAAACCCGATCCAAAGCACGCTGATTGGGTCGTGGTGACTTACACAAAGGAGGTGAAACGACAGTACCTGGTGTGACTTGGTGCTGGAATTTACTTTGGGGCGGGCTCACTTCTCAATGGGTCATTCAAATTTCCTGGCCCTGGGCGACCTACGGTGGATAGAGCGTGCATTTATGCAATCCACAAGGCAATTCAAAAATTTGATTCCGACAAATCTGCTGTGATCTTCTGCTCCTGCCAAATCCGTCCGTCGAAAAATGGTTATCTTGCTCAATTATTTGAAGAATCCCTCTTGGCGAATTGTGCTTAACTCGTTAAGGACCACCTAGACCCATTCCAGCCATCAAGTTGGTCCAATTCCCTCTGTAATGAGCTCATATGGGCACTGTATGACTGCTTGAATGTTCCCTATCCCTGGGCCTTCCATGGTACAAATGGAAAATGGTTGCTCACAGAAGAAGTAAGGACTGTGTTTTCATGTCCGCCTTTTGCAGTACTGTGTCAGCCCGCAGTACTGATGGCTATTGATTACATGATGTCCCATGTCCCACAGGTAGCTGTGGTCAACCTTTTCCCATGTCCCTCAGTGCCCAATGTCCCACCAGTACGGACAGTAGAGCTCATTCCTGTGTCCCACACCCGCATTGTCTACCTGGTACCTTGTGGTCCAATGTCCCTCCATGATGTCCCACTGGTAATCACGATGAGTGTTCCCTAAGTCAGAGTCCCCCCCAGTTTGGGTGTCCCACATGGTAAAGCATGGTTTTACCTATGTCCTCCCTGTCCCATTGTCCTCGTAGTTTTGGTGGTCAAAAGTCCCCTGTCCCCTCTGGTTGTCCCCTAGTCAAGTCCCGGTCAGCAAAAGGGCGAAAATCCCTTCCCGTTAGAAGGGACATTGGGGGGACATGTCGCTTCTAACAAGAAGGGTTAGTTGGTAGTGGCAGGACATGTCCCTTCTAACAAGAAGGGTTAGTCGGTAGTGGCAGGTGTGTTTGTCTGGCGTAAGTGCCTTTGTCGAGTACTATACCGTGGACGATGCCGCTGGGAACCGGAATTATTCCAAAGGATTCCGTGGTCGAGATACGCCTCTCCCCATCATTCCGTGCGCATGCCCTTCTGGTCTCTGCCCAATATTCCAGTAGATACAGAGATATTCGGTGATAAATCACATACAGTACAGTACGTGACTAATTTTTGACATTCCGACGAGACCAAACATCACGCAGTTCAAGTACTACAAATTGTGTCTCAAATCCCTTACATGGGTATCTCAATTTCTGCTCCCAGACGTACACCAATGATCAATCCGCTGCGTTTGAGACGGCCCGTCAGACTCTTGTAGTGCCTGCGCAACGGCGCCAGGCCGGACTGTTATGGGGCATCTAATATGTATACGAACTCACCTGGCGTTTCCAAGATGGTACGCAGCGCCCAATTCTACGGAGTCGGCGTCGAACTCGTCGGGAAAATGCGTCCCCGGGAGCGGCGAGTCCTTTCCGACAGCATTGATGTATGGGATATTCCGCATTTCCACCGCTTCCTCATAGTTTGGACATTGCACTTTTGACAACTTCAAACCGGGATCAAGGGGAGTGAGAAGGGTGTTGCAGTTTGACATTCCGAATCGCTCTAGGATGTCGAGACAGGACTGGCGCTGGGAGATGGTAACAGTGCCTCGATTGAGATCTTGAGTGAGAGGGAGGCTCTAGAGGACAGCCAGGGGGACTTCTAGGATCTGTGAGTAAGTTAGTGCTCGTGCAATAACAGGTGGGGTGTCGGCCGCGACGGGGGACCAGCGTTTCGTCTGTTAAAGACTCATCAGGGGTTGATCTTCTCTCGGGATTTCGATGCGATGGTCATGTCATCGACATACACAGGCATAATGATCCGTTCGTCACCGCGCCCATAAACCCAAACGATATGCTCACACGTAATCCGGGAGAAATTCATGGTGGTCAGAGCCTTGTGCAGGGTTTGAATCCAGACTCTCCCGGCCTGCTTGAGGCCGTACAGGGATTTGAGTAGGCGGAGGAGGGAATCCAAATCTTGGCGCAAGAATTGGGGTTGAAGCCCTCGGCATGAACATGAATGGTTTTGGAACGGTTCTACTGGGTATCGACGGGAGCAAACACGAAAAAGGAAAGAGGAGGAAAGAAATGGGAGATTTCAGTGGATGACTCGGCAAGACCCCATGAGAGTTCTCTGGGGTCTAACTCGAATCCGTGAATTTCGGCCATTATTGTATTTTCCATTCATTTTGAAGCACGTGCTTCAATGACCTTCTTACTTTTAATTCCACAGCAGCCCTGGAGACACCTTCTGAGGCGCGCGCTGCAGACCTGCATAGCTAGGGTCATTTCGAACATTTCCATCGCTTTAGATTCCGCCCAGAGCCATTTTTGCGCTTTCCGCAAGGCATTCAATGTGAAGCGCGTGATTCGATGGCCTTGCATTTAAGCCATTATTGTATTTTGAAGCGCGTGCTTCAATTACCATGAATTTCGGCCATTATTGTATTTTCTATTCATTTTGAAGCACGTGCTTCAATGACCTTCTTCTTTTCAATTCCACAGCAGTCCCAGAGACACTTTCTGAGGCACGTGCTGCAGATATGCATAACTAGGGTCATTGCAAACATTTCCCTCGCTTCAGATTCGGCCCAGAGCCATTTTCGCGTTTTCCGCGAGGCATTCAATGTGAAGCGCGTGCTTCGATGGCCCTGCATTTAAGTAATGGCATACAGAGGCGTAAACTGAGAGAATGTCCTGGAATAATTAGGCAAGTAAGTCTGGGGCCATCCGTCGAACACTGCGAGGTTCATGCAGCCCGCACCGGCCCCATCTGCCCAACCAACATGGTTCAAATTGACAGACCTTGAGTGATTTGCATGTGAACTTTTTTCTAAAAAATTTAAATCAACTTTATTTCCCTTCTGTCGCATACGATATGGTAGGGATCTCTCTTGCACGTAGGTAAGTAACCAAGTAGCTGTTCAAGTAGGTATCGGAATGGAGAGGTATTCAAGCGGCATCACTAAGAGCGCACGGTGCGCGCTCCATGTGGGGAATTCCCGCAGAATAGAAATTGCCGAAGTGGCAACTAGATAAGTGGTTCGAGTGAAGGGGCGGAGGAGAGTAGGAGAAGCGTACGGCCCGCAAACGGCGAATATAAATCAGGAGAGTCTTGAGCGAGGGCGGTATCGGGATGCATGGCAGTGTGTCCCAAAAAAGAAGGCACCCGAGGAGAGCATCCGTCGAGAAGCACCGGCGTCACTAAATGACAGCAACCCATCTGCGTGTCTGCCTTCGGCACAGTCCACGACGGCATTGGCATGATACCACAGGCCATTTCTGCGTATTCTCGGTGCCAGAGCCGCCAGAATCGGCCCAAAGATGAAGAGGAGATATCGGAGTGGCGGTGCTATTACATAATCGGCCATCAGGGGGTAGCTCATTGCTTATTTAACGACCTTTGACGACTTGAACTCGACCTCGACAGACTCGACAGGCCCTTGACTTCGACAGACCCCCGACAGACCCTCGACAGACCTTCGACATACGATTTTTTGGGAGGGATGATGCCTTCATTTCGAGCCTCTTCGACCACCCTTGGCCCCCAACATCGCGGCGGGCAACCCATTGAATTTATTTTTTTGTTGCGACACATTAAATTCGATTGCGACGGCTGGGAACCCCTGACCGTGGCTGCGGTTGCTGCGTCCCCATCTCCATCGGTGGCGTTCACATCCCTTTTGTGCTCGACCATCCACTCGACCCCGCCCACTGTTCCCTCCATCAATTCGACCGCTTTATATCTTTCACCATGACCAAATTCGACGACGAGAAGTTGGACGACGCCAACCACTACGATTGGGCCTTCGGGTTTCTCTGCGGCCACGAAGGGAACCGAGGGGATTTATACCGGCACCGACTTGTGTCCGACTACGGGTCCGAACAGCCGTGCCGTGAAGGCCTGGGAGAAGCGGGCTGCTGTTGCTGCCGCCGACCTTATTGCGGCTCCGCATAAACCCGGCTCTTTTTGCCACTTGTTATGCTGTTTAAGTGGATCATGGGATGAGAATACTCGCGGCATGGGGAAAAGCGAGTTCAACCTCGTGCAGGACATTCGGCACCTCTTGCATATTCCACATATTTTGAGAAGTGTTCAAGTGGATCATGGGATTCCAATGAAGCACTGGCAGAAATTGCTCGGGCAAGGGCGGCTTCCGTACCGGCGGAAGCCATCCCAATCCGGTATGTCCTTCTTTGTTCCACGTTCATCATTTGAGAATGTTGCAGATGTATTTCCCCATTTGTTGCGGGTGGTGACCCGGGGGCTCTGAATGGTGATGCCACGGTCGAATTGGACAGATCGATAACCTCCCTGACAAGATCTATGGTAGGATTTTATTTGGAGCAATTCGGTGCACCAATAAACCCAAACAGCAGCGTGCAGAACATTTGAGCGCCACTGGGTCTTAATTTTTGTGCTGTATACTCTGTTTTCAGGCTCTGTGTCGTATCACCCTCATCTCTGGCCTGTATGGACGTGAATATCGGACACTCTACCTGCGCCCGTCCCGCGGCGGGCCGCCTGTTGTGCAGCTCGCGCCCGCGGAGTATATATTGGGGCAAACTGATGCAGCGCATGGAGCGCATCGTCCTGCTCAAGAGCGCGCCTAATGCAGCCATCGAGCTGATGTATTAATTGACGCGGATACACCAGCATTCCTAAATGGCCAAGAGGATGAGTACAGCGCGGCATCGGGTCAGAAGGGACTCATCCATGTCGAGGTAGCGGAGTTTGAAACTTCTATTTGTTTCGAACAAATAAAGCGATGGGACGAGCTGACGATCTGAGAATTGAGCAGCTCTATTCCCAGAATGAGCTTTCACATGGAAGAATTGAACGGCAGCAGAGCGAAACTTGATTCAATCCACGTTTCCTCTTATATTTCATGCAAGGAAGAGTCAGCTGTGATTGTGCAAAGCCTTCTGTCTGGGTGGAACTGGAGCCACTGAGAAGATTCTTCTGAGCAAAGCCACGGTTGTCGCGGGCCTGTCATTCCTAAACCGACTACATATGTATGGCAACAACAAATTAAATAGTGAATCTAAGACCTCCCCACTTACACCTGCAACCGTGCCAACATTTCCCTAGCTTCTTTCGCAACGGCGGCTTTTGAGGCAGGCGTGCGAGACTTGCCCTTCACGGGCATTGCCATATAACCGGCGAAGTCGGAGTCGGAGTCGGAGCTGGAGACAGAGGACGACGTGCGCTCGGAACCAGATGCGGACGCATCGTGGTGTTGGCAGGTGGATGACGCATGAGCGTACTGAGTGCGGGCCATGGCGGCGCGGTAGGCGGGACGTGTGGTGTGAAGGTGTCCCAGATCTCACAGTCCTGTCATCTGAGCCAGACACAATGCGTGCACCATCAGGCGAGAACGCCACAGAGTTGACCCCACCACTTTGCCCCTCCAGTTTTGCTACCTTGGCACCTGTTGTTGCATTCCAGATTCGCATGGTCTTGTCATATGAGCCAGATACAATCTGTGTGCCGTCAGACGAGAATGCCACAGACCAGACGACCTTGCTGTGCCCCACCATCTTTGCCACCTCTGCACCTGTTATTGAGTCCCAGATTCGCACAGTCTTGTCATCTGAGCCAGACACAATGTGTGCGCTATCAGGTGACAATGCCACGGAGTTGACCAGGTCACTATGCCCTTCCAGCTTTGCCACCACAGCACCTGTTGTTGCGTTCCAGATTCGCACAGTGTGGTCATGTGAGCCAGACACAATGTGTGCACTGTAGGGCAAGAATGCCACAGACCAGACCCTGTTGCTGTGCCCCACCAGCTTTGTCACCTCTGTGCCTGTCATTGAGTCCCAGATTCGGACAGTCTTGTCATATGAGCCAGACACAATGTGTGCACCAGATGGTGGGAGGCAGCGAAAGCAGAAAGATACAATTATCCCAGACACCATGTACTATGAGAACAAATGTTCACTTTGTTGCTGGTCTATCTCGCCTGAGCTCGCCAATCTATAGCCTTGCTGGGACAAATTCTAACATATTGGCTGGTTTGGAATGTGCCAATGGTATGCATATCATGATCAAACTTGAATCAAACCATGGACAGCGTGCTTTCAGAACTGGAATGGGAGTTCAAAGAATAGAAATTAGAGAGTTTGCGGCAGCCACCGGAAGCCACCCGGTGGCTGATGGGGCATGCGGTAACCAGTGGCTGCGGCTGATCTGGTAGCTGGCATGCTGCTGGAGAACTTTGGGTCCGACGGCATTCTGAATAGACAGAAACCTTTGTGAGGAGCAGGGCTAGCCATTTGCAAAGGGAGCAGCCCTGAAAATGGCCCTGGACCGATACTGCAATCGAAATCCGCGCAGTCTGTGCTGTATTGTAGTTTGCTTTGAATGAACGCGTCCCAAGGGCCGAGTCACGCGTTTCAAAATGTCATGCATCTCAAAATGTGAATTAAAGTGCCGGGTCGCGCGTTTCGAAATGTGAGCCCTCGTTTATTGGCTGGAGAGCACAATTCTGGGTTTGACCGCTATTTGAATCGACAGAAATCTTTGTGAGGATAAAATAGCCCTGGACCGATGCTGCAATCGAAATCGGTGCAGTCTGAGCTGTATTGTAGTTTGTTTTGACTCTTGCATCAATTGAATTGAACAAATGGGTAAGAGGCGGGCTCGGGAGGCGGCGCATCAATCGAATTGAACAGATTGAGCTCAAGCCATTTACAAGCGCATGGCACACGCAAAACTGGCCGGATTTCGCTACTGCTCTACCCCTCCCCGCGCCCCGCTCCACGGCTCCTCCTACTATCGACATCCTGCGCCTGTGTGCCTGCTCGCCCTTGCAACTGTCTCGCTCTCTTGCTGGCCCTCCACCAGAAAGTGAGATAATATCATTAACCTTTGAGCATCCTGAAGTACCCTTGACCTTTGCAACAGTCATTTTCGGTACAAAAATCGGGCATTTTCGACAAATTCAGAAAAGTCGGCTTTCACCGATTTGTGCAAGTTTTCAACCGTTTTTTGTCGACTTAGCCCCACTGGGTTTCCACTGGTGCTTGGACTGATTCAATTTGTTCAGTACTGGTATTAGGTTCATGTCGCGCTTGAATTTAGATCGTGGACACCCTCATTTTTGACTGTAGGTACCACAAAATTAATCACCGTCCACTGATACATTGTACTCCTTTCTAGATTCTCACAATATTCTGGACTAAATAATTCAGTTCCACCCCTACATCATCCTTATGCTCGCTCGTGTTCCGGGCCCTAGGTCCTTTTTTGTCTCATACTCTCGGTCAAGACCTCTAACAGTATCTATCTCTCACACGCTGTATGCAGAATGTTCAAAGTTTGCATGATGATAATACAATGCCTGTTGTTCTGCTGATAAACCTTTACCCACCCACCACTTGCTTCGTTTCGTGACAACCCGGTTGTCTCTCTACTATGAATACGAGAAATTGTATTTTATGTTTCCTAGAAAACCAGCAAGTTCCTCTGACCATGTTTAGAAAGATGTGTGTTCATAGTATCTGCAAGACAGTGAGATAAATTCCGAAAAAGTCCGAACACTTTATAAACAGAATTTGAATTTCGTGCCCTTTGTTGTGGAAAATCAATCACTATGCTCACTGGCCCCTGCCATGTTCAATGATGTTGGGCCCAGTCTCTTTAAATTGAGAAATGATTTCCAACTGAACCTAAAGGTTCAGCACCCGCCTCGGAGAGGCCCAATCCCAAGTCATGTGTCTGTTGACTCTGAGCTAGTTGAGTCTAAGCTCATAACCGCCGCCTCACACTCAGACCCGCCTCCGCACTCTGTGATCTCCCGACGGTGTTTCTCTCACACCCTCTTCTAAAAATCCGATTCATTTCTCCGAATTTTGATTGCTATTGGCATTCCCGTCTTTCTCGTGTGTGTTCCGTCCGCATCATTCTCGCCATTGCCGGCCGTAACGACTGGGACATCAATGTTTTTGATTTCCACGGCGCATTCCTTAACGGTGAATTCGAGGACAACGAAGAAATTTTCATGGAGCAGCCACCCGACTTTGAATTTGCGGATCGCCGCAAGTATGTTCTTCGCTTGCGCAAAACTATCTATGGCTTGAAACAGAGCTCGCGCAAATGGTACGAGAAGCTTACGACAGCGCTCGGTACTCTCGGATTTACCCCACTCGAAACCGACCATGCCGTCTTCAAGCTCATCAAAGATGACAATATTATCATCCTCGCAGTCCACGTTGACGACTGCATCGTCACCGGCAGCTCCCCATCCCTTATCCTTGAAATGCAGGACCGCATTGCGCAATTATTTAAGGTCACCTTCCTCGGACCTGTAAGCTGGCTACTGGGACTCGAAATTACACGGGACAGGGCTAACAGAAGCATCTCAATTAATCAAACGGCATACATCGATTCCGTACTGCAATATGCGAGGCACGAGCACCAAAATTGTTGTAGCATCTGTCTATGAGAGACTAGGTCAGGTCGGGTTACACAATCAGGCAATTATGAGGGTGGAGAGACCTTGACAAGCAAGGTAATTACTCAATCTGCAGTTTTTAATGGGTGGACTTATTATTAACCACTCCCTTGGCCCATTTAAGGATGAGTTCCTCCAATGCAGGGGTTGTAGAGCCACGTAGACTGGTCTATGCATATAAATTCATTCCTGATCGATATTTTCTACAACGTCCACACTTGGAAATTCCACTGCCTCTTAAGATCATATCTCGACGGATTGGAACTGATAGACTGTGCATGCAGTCTTTGGTGACAGATCCAAATATTTGACAAATTCAACCTTATTGTTAATTGAGATGTGAGTTGTGACATGCTCCTCCGCAAGGTATTCCTTGATCAGAGAGAATTTTCAATTTCACGTGGACAGCCTTCTATTTTACGCCAGGAATACATCTGGCTTGGAATGGCCCTGGAAAGCTTAATTCAGTCAAGTGCTGCCATTTCCCTCCAAACGCCAGCCCAAAAATACCAAAATGGCTGTTAATGGTGGACATGAATGCCATCAAATTGATTGCCACATGCTCAATTTTGCATGGAATATTGCGCCGGGGATGCATCTGGCTTGGAATGGCCCTGGAAAGCTTAATTCAGTCAAGTGCTGCCATTTCCCTCCAAATGCCAGCCCAAAAATAACAAAATGGCTGTTAATGGTGGACAGGAATGCCATTAAATTGCTTGCTGTGTGCTCAATTTCGCATGGACGGCCTTCTATTTCACGCTGGGAATACATCTGGCTTGGATTGGCCCAGGAAAGCTTAATTCAGTCAAGTGCTGCCATTTCCCTCCAAATGCCAGCCCAAAAATAACAAAATGGCTGTTAATGGTGGACAGGAATGCCATTAATTGCATGTTTGGCTAGGAATGAAACACCAGGACTGCTCAAGAAAGAAATCTGAAGAGACAGATCTGCTTGAAATTTTGCTGGCCATCACCCCAGCAAGTTGGATGTAAAATCTGGTTTGAAATAAGCCTATATGGGTGAATTTGGCAAAGTTTGTGGCACTGTTTGGCAGGGGTTCAAATTGTGCGTGTTTGCCTAGGAATGAAACGCCAGGACTGCTCAAGAAAGAAATCTGAAGACACAGATCTGCTTGAAATTTTGCTGGCTATCACCCCGGCAAGTTGGATGTAAAATCCGGTTTGAAATGAGCCTATATGAGTGAATTTGGCAAAGTTTGGCAATTACAAGCCATGATTGAAATTGTGCATGTTTGGCTAGGAATGAAACACCACAGGAGCAGCCTCAACCTAGGCCTTAGCCTAAGGCCTTAGGTTCAATCTAAGGCCTTAGGTCTTAGGGCCAACACTGTTTCGACCTCGAGCATAATGAAGGTGTCTCCATGGCTCGATGGCTTTTGCCCTCGTATGTACTCAGAGGCTCAGAAAGTAGAATAGTTACATAATGAGGGGAAATTTCCATTTTTTTGTTTTGTTTGATACAGTGCTTTGCTTAATTCCGTGAAAACGCAAAAAGTTTCACGTGTGCACGTGATCCCTGCCGGGTGGTGCCGAGGGTGCCTGGTCGAGATCCACCGAAGCTCTGGGACCATGATTTGACCAAGGAAGTTTAACACTATATTCCGAGTTTGGGGCAGAATATGAATGAAAACCGCCTCCAGCATCGTCGGCATCTATCACGTGACCCGCACAAAAAGTTTTTGATTTTCACGGAATTAAGCAAAGCACTGTAAACTCAGATCGACCAGCCCGTCTAGCGACTGTCCTCAAGCTTCGTTTCAAGAAATTCATGGAGTCTCTTCCAGAATATACTGGTAAAGAGCACATCGCGAATGCTCCCTAAATACATCGTGAGTGATCGCCACACCGGACAAACCTATTATGTACTCGGACAAACACCAATATCTCCGTCATTTCTGGACCGATTTCCGAGATTTCTGCCTTGATACATTCCTTAGGATATCAGCTACAACATGTGGACTAAGGGCTCTGCAGACTGCAGTTACTGCCCTGTGTATTCGTTTTATAATTAAGCAGTTGCTGAAGATCCCCCTCGCGGCGAGCACTCTCGGCCATAACACAGAGAGAGGAGCATTTCCATTGTGGGGCATGGGGTTCACAATGCCATTGTGGGGCGCAGGGTTCAAAATGTCATTGTGGGGCACAGGGTTCATAATGCCATTGTGGGGCACAGGGTTCAAAATGCCATTGTAAGGCACGGGGTTCAGAATTGTCCCTCTGGAGGACAGCCGAAATACATTGTTTGCCCTTGCTCGCAGGGGTTCAAATCCGGAATGCAGGGCGTCTATTCAAACCCTGTCCATTCGCCGACCACTTCACCTGTCGTTGTAGCTTCCATTCGACCTCTAGTCTTGGCTCCTTCGCCTGCCCCTTCGGCACGTGAAATTGATGCCGCGAACCAACGGCATGTCGCGCAATGGGTAGAAGCCATGGCGGTCCAAAATAAGCTACTGTGTAGCTCTTAGGATGTTAATGGATGTACCTGGCAACAAGCCTCCCCATGCTGACTTCCGACGTGGTGCCACCGGTGTTTCAATGGTCTCGGCGTCAGCCTCGTCGTCTAACCGCTGTGCTTCCCGGGCATCACCGATCCATTTGGCCATTTGGGTTCTCCATCCTTCAGCACTGGATATGAGGGCTCGACCATGCTCGCTGGGATCCTCATGATCCTGGTCGTCAAGAAGATCCCGATAACGTGGGACACTTAGTAGATTTGCCGTGGATTCGTGATTTTTCCGGACCTTGCGCGGCTTGTAGAGGCCTTGTTGTTGATGTTCGGATCGAATCTGGGATGCGATCTGAATCATAGATGAGTGATTGGTATTTGTGGATGGAAAGAAGACTGACCCTCGTCTGCTTCTCGAGCTTCGCCAGCCCGAGTCTATTACGATGATCCGATTGTTCGATTTTCGTTTTAGAAAATGATGTTCGCTCGCAACCTGCCTGGTTCGCAACGATCTGAAGGATTATAATAGCAATTTCGCAAGTTCCGATTAAATGTGCAATTCTTGGCTCCTTCCTCGAACGGACGGACCCTGTGGCGATACAGGCTATTTTGGTTAGCCAATTGCATCATTTTACTGTGGAATGTGTTCGTACCAGCGTCAAATGCCGGCCCTCGTGTCGTAATCGCGGACTCCGGCGCTCCAGAAGTTTGCAGGTGGTGGATAACACACGCCTTGCAGTAGTTCCTCCAGAGTGACCCATTCTGATTTTCTCCCTTGAAAAAGTAATCTCCCAGCGATTTGGTCTCCGACATGACGAAGACAGGAGCCTGAGGAGCCGCGGCGCGACGGAGGAAGGCAAAAAATAAAAATTACATAAGTCACACGTGATATTTGAAGGCCTTCATGAAGCCCGACGGTCGGCCGGAAATCGTTGAAGGCCTTCTGAAGGCTTTCACAGTTTGAAGGCCTTCACCCTTCGGGCGAACGCTGTATATGGAAGGGCAGTTTCTGGATCACAAAGCGGAGATCCATCTCCCACGATGCTTTGCCGGTGTCTGAGAGAGACACAGAATCATTAGCGGCCACTTTGACATATCTATCATTATTTAGTGCCACGAGATATCTCAAGTGTGTCAGCGCCAATATGAGTCGCCTAAAGCGCAGCGGTACTAGACTAGTTTCTGTGAACAGGGGTGCTATTGCCAACCACTTGTTAACACCTAAAACGCGTCGTATGAATTCGACTTGTACATCTTCAAGCGGCTTCATGTGGTTGACGTCCACATCAAGGCTGACCTCACAGCCGAGTGTTAGGTATGGATCCACCAATGCCATGTACATTTTTGCGCGCCTCCCAAGGCGGCAGTGTGCCGACCATAGACTCTAGGCCAAGTAGGGTATTTGCAATTGCCCAAACTTTGCTTGCCTTTTCTGGTAAATACAAATGTGCAGTTCAGATTGAAGCCAACATATTTTGTCGACTTGACGATGCTCACGGCCGGTGCTCCAAGGCAGAAAACTGGCAAGGATTTCGGAATCGGTTGATAGAGCGTTGATGATCATCTTCACTTTCCGGAGCGCGTTTATCTTGCGCTGAGGATCAGAATCTCGTCGTCAGCTTGCCCCAGTTTTGTGATGAGCATCCCAGTGAGCAGAACGGTTGCATCCACGAGCAGTTTCGAGTCTGATTAGTATAATTCCGCAGGATCAATGAGGTCGTGTTCCGCGTTGGAATTCTTATTACATAGTGCTCAGAATATTGTAGCTGTGCAAACCGGAAAAATTCGGGTTCGCCTGCCGCGCGCATTCTCAACCAAGGTATTAGTGGCTGTTATTTGGATCTGAGAAGACAACGAGGGAGCGGGCTTGGTCAATCGCGCGAGATAATAGCACCATCAGGCGTGGCGGCGATTGCTGGAAGGCAGTGCATGCTGTCTCATCGGCACACGCAGCGTATGGCATTGTCGGGCGGTGAGCCGTGCATCGCCCCTACGATCGCGAGCAGCCGCCCGTTCCTCGCTATTCATCGCTTGTATATGCTGTGTTGCAGGTGGACATAACACGGATATGGCTATCATACGATTCATAGTCCTTGGATAATGACATTTCCGTCAGCGTCTATTTCATTTCCATCCTCATCAATCACAGCATATCCACTTTAACCTCACTTTCAGCATCCACCGACCTCAACAGCCGCAAATTATTTGCTCACTAATATTTCCGCTTGGGACGCAATTTTGAGGTCTTGATATTGTGTGGTTTTCTGAAGGATCCCTCAAATTCCGGAACTTGAAGAGTGAAGCAAAAATTGAGGACCTTAAGATCTTTGATCGAGTTTTTCTTGGACTTGAACGCGTAGATCAGCGACATTACACGACGCTTAGCAAGATGAATCCACATGCCCTGTCAGTGTATTCTCCCCCTCGTTAATGATTCGCGATCGATATCTTGATTCGACTTCCGCAACACTGTTCCTCCGCACTTGATTCCTGGTTCGATATCTTGGTTCAGTTTCTGTGGGCCCATTGGTTCCCTCTTCAATGCCTTGCAATTTATCCTGACATATTTGTTCTCCTTTCTCAACATTTGCCCCACAAGACGTAACTGGGGCGTTCATGTTCGGGACCATAGTGGAGGAACACTCAACCAAGTGTGGACCCGTCTGTTTCTCGGGAACAGTTTCTCCATCGAGTGGAAGAGCCAAGGGGTCTGAGACCCGTGGGGATACAAAGGGCGCCAGGCACTTATGTTGGCAGCTGCCCAAGAGAATTTTACATGAGGCCGCAAAGATTGTCTCCAATAGGAAGGAATAATGAGTGATTGATCATCATCATACGGCTGTCAACACTCACCAGAAAGGCACAATTCTGAATCAGGACTGAAGGGGGGGATGTCGCAAATGTGTCCGCCAGAACGCTGGCAAATTTTATGGTGTCCTCGATTATCTGGTGGAAATTGGGAACTGCATCAAAACTAAACGTCATGGTCCTTGGAGCCTGCCGAGACGAGGAGAATTTGAGCTCTTTGCCCCACTTTTATCCAAGCTTCGGGATCCGGATGTCATCCGACCCCGATGTTTCGAATTCTCCGGATTTTTGATAAACCCGAGTCCGTTTGGGAGTTGGAAATGCCGGGAGATTTGGGAGGCCGGCGGTGTGATCGGCGGCATTTTTGGAGGCGGCCGGCCTCGGCACAAACAGTTGACAACACCCCCTAAATTACTCGCTACCTGTCCAATCGGTATAAATTAGACATCGGGCGGGCTCATCGAGTATGAGGGCACATACAGCACTCATATTTACGCCTGCGTGCCTCCTCAACATCATTTTCCGCCAAGAAAATCCCATTTGGGACGATTTGACTTATCATATGTCTTACCTTCTTCGGTGAAGCTCAAGCCAGCAATTTGATCCAATTGCATGGCCATTCGAGACAAGGATCATAATAATTGATTCAACTTCTAGTGCACGCCTAGATAAATAACGAGTTCAAATGACTGATTACAAAACACGATACAAGGCATATCTAATTGAAACGGCCTGGCCAACCTGGGTAGTAGTCCATGTAGCTAGGAGCTATCTGACAGAAATTAATTACCGTCATGGAATAGAGGACCGCTGGAGTGCGGGAGAGAATTATGGTAGAGGTTTTTCAAACTCCGACTTACGTGCCGGTCACCCGCCGGTATTGATGGCGGTGTTGGTACCGGCATTTCCAACTCCCAAACTTCCTGATAAACCCAGGCACATCAAGAAGAACGTCAAGGATGCCATCACCAAAGGCAGTGATTTTTCTTTGTCCCTTTCATTCATGATTTGACATTTTTCTGGCCTGAGTCAACGGTGCGCTCAGCATCCACGTCGGCAGCGAGAACTTACTTCTAAAATAGAGAGATTATTACAAGCAGGAGGGGACTAAATTTGGAGTATTTTGCGAGTGCACATTCAATTGAATTGAAAGCCCAATCCATCTCCTCTCTGGGTTTTGTGCGGATGTCTGTCACGAGCTGCGAAATGCATTCTGGCGGTCTTCGTGATGTGGGATTTATCTCCACCACCCGGAGCGCCTCTGCGTCCTTCCTGCGGTCCCCTTCCAAATACGCAAGTCCTATACGAGTCGCGATGAATGTGCAGTTCTCCTTCGGATCGAGTGAGCCAATGCTTCCGGTCGCATGTTGCAAAAGTTTGCGTCGATATTTGTAGTCCTTGTCTTCGAAACTCCAGGAGTGACAACCCAATGACAGTGAGCATACATTTCTGCATGAGATGTTTTTTTATTCCCATGGTTGTTCCACTCCATTGCTGCACCAGTGGGCAGGCTCGTTGGGCTTGGTGGATGCGTGACGATTTGAGCAATCCGTAGATCGTATCCGTACCGTGCGGATATTATCTGGAGATCCCCCCCGGCCCCGACGTCGACCTTGCGGTGTCCTCTTCGTCCAGCCGTAGCCCCGCAGGAGGTGAACAACCTTGTGCAGTCTGCAGCCACCTCGGTCATGGTGAGTCTGTCTGCAAACGGTATCGCTGATTTTCCCCTGCTGAGTTCACCCACTGGACCCAGTGGCGGCCCGAAATAGCCTCATACGGCAAGCCGCTTGTACTGTACAGGCGTATATGTAGGCAGCGCCCTGAGCAGCGCCACGACACAGCCACAGGTCTGGAGTTAACTGTCATGTGAAGCACGGGTCAACTGCTAGTTTTAACGACACAGGTATAAGGGAGCACTTGACCAATTTAAGATTTGAACAAGTGCCTGGGGTCAAACTGGTGGTCCGGATGGTTTTCTAGGTGTTGCAATCGGGACCTTCATTTAGCAGGAACTGAAATTGATCGAGGTACTCACGCGCTGGCACACCGCATATAATAGAGTCGACAGACTAGGCTCGTCCCCATCCGGGCCTCTGAAGCCGAAGTGTCAATTGACTTGGACAAATTGAATCAAATTCGACACCCAAGGATAATTCTCGATGTCCCTAAACCTCGAACTCGATTCAGAACTTCAGATCAATAATTGGAATGGAGACGAAGCCCGGATGGAGAGCTAGTGTACATTTGGTTCGAACTGCGGACATGTACAGTTGCCTCTGGCTATCATCTGACAAGCCCGCCTCGATTCATGACTTCGAATGAGTTTGCAATGCAAATTTGTGACGCACCAAGCACAAGCCGCTATTGACTGGTACCTGCTCGCCGGAGCTTGAATCCTTCACGGGCCCGGAGGCCGTGGACGAGGCGGCGTTGGGTTTAAATTCGACTCTGGGCCAATTACCATGCACCGCGTGGCCGGTCACCGGCAGTGGTTTATGTTTTCGAGACGCGGACGGGAGAAGTGATCGATAAATTAAAAATTGGGACAGCCGATTGGGTCCAGGCCATCGCGGTAAGTTCGAAGTGTCATGCTTCAGCAGATGAGAGAACCCTGACAACCGCCCAACCCAGACTCCAGACGTAGGGTGTGCCTCCACCATTTTGGCAGCCAGAGCCAGAGACGTTGGCGGGTTCAATGAAATCTTTGTTTGGAGGAAGAATGGGGTGGGTATTACGCGGTCATGGATTAAGTTTACAACCATAGTTCAGCTCCTCGCCAGCGACCATCAATGCTTTACATTTTCAAGCGCGTGAAGCTATTATAATATTATTGACACAATCCTTTACATTTACAAACGGCCTATTGCACTCATGAATAGAAAGGAGGTGAAGTAAAATAGGCGGAAAATAGGATGGGAAAAGGAAGGGACGAAAGGCACCTGCGCCGTGTAGCCAAAAAAAGGAAAGGAATCCAAAAAAAAGAGTGCGGGCAAACAACGCGCGCGACTCAGTCCTATGCGAGCACGCCGCGCACGCCCCCGCTCCGCGTCCGCCCCCCATCGCACGCGCGCGCCGTGTGCATGCGCTGCCCGCTCCCGCTTCCCGCCGTCCGCGGCGAAACCGTGAGGTTACGTTGCCGCTCCTTGTCGCGCTCCTGCTGAGGCAGCGACGCAGGCGCCGTGGCGCCATCCTCCACAAGCTCTTGCCAATCGAGACCAAACTTCCCTCCCTTTCGGGGGAGTACTTATTTTCCTTTTTTCTTTATTTTCGTATTTTCACGCACCTCCATCAGTATCGAGCCGGAACTGTCGAGCAAATGTTGCGAATGATGCTAATCAGTGGCTGTACCTCTCGGACCGGTTGGCCTCGGACAGTTGCTCAACTCTCCAAAACACATCCAGCCCATTGTCGGAACCATTCCGACACACTCTTTTTTTTACATTGACCTTCCAGACCTCAATAATATACAATGAAGGGTCAGAAAATTCGAAAGGCCATCTGCTGCCGCACCACTGTGTCGGAACCAGCAGCAGATGGCCTTTCGAATTTTCCGACCCTTCATTGTATATTATTGAGGTCTGGAAGGTCAACAAAATAAAAAAGGTGCTGTCCTTGTGTCGGAACGGTTCCGACACACGGGTGCAGCAGCAGATGGCCTTTCGAATTTTTTCACCCTTCATTGTATATTGTGGAGGTCTGCAAGGTCAGCGAAAAAAAAGGTGTGTCGGAACCGTTCTGACACACTGGTGCAGCGGCAGATGGCCTTTCGAATTCTCTGACCCTTCATTGTATATTATTGAAGTCTGCAAGGTCAGTGAAAAAAAGAGGTGCTCCAGGGGTGGAGGAGGTCCCGCCGCAGGCACGCAGACTACACCACCGCTCGCTGGCGATGTTGAATTGACGTCGGGATCGAGGTCAACGGACATCAACTGATGAGCTCAATTTATTGTACTTTCGATCTCAAATAGTAATAGGAACGTTAACGGCCAATCAATAAACATCATTATGACCTTCGATGTCGAATTGAAGTCAATTGACCGCATCGAAATTATGCAGCACTTGAGTCAAGTTGAAGCTTATACCAAGTCTAGTCCACATCCTGATACAGTATGTTCGATATACAGCAACTTTTATCAGCTCAGTCCGTATCACAACTTTCTTCAGGCAGATCCCGCAATATTGGTGAATTCCATTCCAAATTGTGAATAAAAAAGCAGCGCTAACCCGCAAACCCCCTATTCCCATCCTCCTGAACGTCCCCTAGTCTTCATCCGGCTGCGCCGATGCGCCTCCAGGTTCCTCATCCATCTCTTCGTCATCCTCCGGCTCCGTTGGAAGGTGCTTTGGCTTGGTGCCTCTCTTCTTCTTCGTAACACATTGAATTTTTGGAGCAAGCTTGGAGAGGTTTTGAAGCCATTGAGGGCCGCTGTTGCAGTCTTGAATGTTGTTGCGCAGTGGATTCTTGAGTTGAGGGGTGATTAGCCGAATATTCCTAGACCTAGAAGAAGGAAGCACGAGCAGGTAGGCGACCTCAGAGCACAGCGAGGCGATAGATTGTTATATTGCTGGTCAAGACATACAACGTGCGCCAGCGAGGAGCCCGAATTACGATGGTGGAGGGTATGGGAAGACTGTTGGAGGTTGCATGTGCGTGTAGAAACCGGCATGTGACCTGTGACCGATTCCTGGATAGGGTGACAGTATCGACGTGGAAAATGGCGGGACCTCGACAAGGCATGCAGCGAGGGGCATCAGACAGAGTAAGTCTGTTGGGGGCTTGAGGTGCGAGGACCCACGGGCATACTGCGTGAGGTGGCAGGTGCTGGGCAGTCGGCGTGTGTGGCAAGCTCGCAGAAGTAGAGGGAGAACATAGGAAGGAGTTGTCGCTAGCCCTGAGAGGATGTTGCGAGGATGCCTAGGGCCAGTGGTGGTTGGGCGAAGAGGGAGAAAAGGAGGTCATGGAGGAAGAAAGAAGTGTGAATCGTACGACATCAAATCGCCAAAATCTCTGGTCATGTTTGGTTGATCTTGATTGCTCCGGGCGGAGTTTGAATGACTTGTTTTACGTCCGAGGCAGGTTGACCCTAATATATTCTTAATTCTACATTATGAAACCGCATGTACCTGCCCCGGGAACACTTCAACTTGCCACAAGATATGTGCGTAGGCTCATTCCTAACGCATACAGAGGCATTCAGAGGTTTGAAGCCCGAATATTCTACATTACCAGAAATTACTAGTGTTTTTCCTGATGTATAGTAAATTGTATAGATTGCAGAGCCCTATCCGGGTCCTCGAAAGCGAGAGAGACATATCAGTCCACTGCTGAACGAAATGACTCACATGCCGACATTGACATGATGCGACAGCGTGAGGTCGCAATGCCTTCCGGACAGAAATCAAATTGATGAACAATGAACGTTTTATTGACCCGAGGCCACAAACCTCATTCCGACTCAAAATCAATACTATTGCGACGCCAATAGTGCACGTCAATTTGACGTTTTTCTAAGATCCCATATTGATATCCGACCTATCTGGTGGTGTACTCCTTCTAGCGGAACAGGTGGAACTGGCACTTGACCCACAATACAATGGAAGTGGGAAAAGTATTCACTATCTGGTTTTGAGAAGCCCTCGGGACTATGTGCAAGTACATCCTATCAAATCCTAGCATGATCTTGCAAGTGGATGTACCTCCAGGGCTTTTCTGCCCTCAGCATGTCAAAAACATCGAATATAGGCTTGTCAATAGTAGATCTGCACTTAGAAAAACATGTAAGGATGTCAAGGACTCCAGATTTCCAAGGGGAATCGAATGGTCCAACTTAGAAGGCAAACGGAGCCGAACTGAGCTCGCAACGGCGGAAATGGTCGAAACCATTGAAAAAGTCTCAAAAAGGAAGAAATTTCGTCCGCGCCCTATGTTCCGCAAAGAGCTGTAAAAGAACGACAGCTGAAGAAATGGATTGAACAGGCTGGTTTGTGCCCATATGGGCATGAAATGACTCAAAATAAAATGTGGACATGAAATATGGATGTTTTGGAGGTGGATGGAACAATCACCCTGCTGCCATATACTATCGAGGACCGGGTAATGGGCCACCGTAGCTTTTAGTGCCAATCCCTGGGGCTGCAGGCTTACCTACATGCCCACATCACCTGGCGAGCAGTACAGGAATCCTAAGAATGATTTGAGCATAATTCCTCGAATTTACCTCAAGATCTGAAGGTACAGTGAATTTATTTCTGGTGACAGGCCCGAAATAGGTATTGATGGGGTAGTGGGCCACCTGCTTTAATACATCGTTGCTGCACTATAGGGCGGCCCCAATGGGTCGGATGTTTTAAATAGGTCATAGACTGTATACTTTGGTCATATATGGGAGCTTTAGGGAGCTGTAAAAATTTCCATTTCGTACACAGCCAGATGCTCGCAATAGGCTCCCTCGACCATGTGGGCGCCACACAGCAGAAAAGGCACTCAACAGTTCAAATTTTGATGCATATGGTGTACTGACAATGAATTCTACCTATCTGACACCAAATATCCATGCCACAAGCCTACATCTCCTCGAAAAAAAATACAAAGGTCCTAGGCATCAATTTTGGGTGATTTCCGACTGTCGACGGCAATGCGTGAGGAATGTGGGAGTGAAAATTTCGGTATGCAGCACAAGTTGAGCCCTCACCAATACAGAATGGCCTTCACAAGATCTAGCCTTAGATCGTCAATGGGTTCTACGATATCAGGGTGGGTGCACGTGTTAGCTCAAAAAGAGTGTCCATTCTTCTCGGACATCTGGCAAGCATATATGTTGATTGTTGAAGGCCATCGGTAGTCAGTGAAGGCCTCAATGAGGAGAGCAGAATGAACCCAGAAAGTCACAAATCGGTGAAGATTAGACGAAGAACGAGTGAAGGCAAGCCATGGCAGCTGAATGCATCAAGGAAATGATGTTCCCACGTCCCGCGACGGCGATCAAAGTGCCATAACTTTTGATCGGCACATCACTTTCTGTCGAAACTTGCTCTGAACCAGCGTCATACCTAGCACTTCATCCCTCAATACCAAAATCATCGCCATTTCAATCCCTGATGCTGTATACTTCAAGTGGTCCACTACCTGGGGGTGGCCCACTACCCAGTGGCCGATAGTATGGTAATTCTGTCAAAATTAATTATTTAAGGATTTCTTTTGTGAAACATTTTTAGGACTTGCTCTCAACGGAAACCTGTCTATGTAGTCTTAAAGTACTTGAAAAGGTGATCTCAACCATATGTCACTTCACCCCAATTGGTAGTGATTTGGGCTCGTAATGCCGCCCACAAGTTTGCCAAAACATCCATATTTCATGTCCACATTTTATTCTGAGTCATTTCATGCCCATATGGGCACAAACCAGCCTGTTCAATCCATTTCTGCCGCTAGTGTATAGCTAGACGGCGAGGGCCGCGGGGGTGAGGATAGAGTATGGTAGAAGTAAGGGTGTCCTCTATGGAAGTAAGTACTGAAGGAGCAGGCGTTGGCGCAACGAGGGTGTCAGGACTAATTTCAGGAAGAGCCTGCCTATATACTTCGACGGGACTCGTTGCTCCTTCCTCTCCGTCCTGCCAGTTGTTTGCGTAGTGGTGGGTCTGCCGAATGCCTTCGCTCGCCCAGGGTGGCTCTTCCCCTCCTGCGCTCGTGGTGATCCCGGTTCAGGTTACCGTTGTCATTGGACTCGACCTTTGCTGTTGTTGTCTGGGAGGATTTCTGTAACGGCTGCGCTGCTGTATTAATGTCACCCATTTGGCCTGTTTGGTGAAGGTTTGCAGCACCCGATCCTCCCAGTACTTTGGCTCCACCTTGGACGTCGAGAGAGTACTCGACATGTTGCTGCAGGATGAGTGACGGGTGCTCCCCATGCAGACAAAGGTCCGATGAATCCCGCGGGCGACCTTCATATGAGGGATGCAGTGGACGCACCCAACACGGGTTCGTGCAGGCCCTGGGGCCATCTATGTCTCCTGCGGGGGAGGGCCAACACGCGGTGGACGAGGGAGAGTGGATAGGCGGTGCTAGTTCAGTGTACAAATCAGCAAAAAAGAAGGCATCGCAAAAGGAAGTTGAAATAAAAGATAAAGAATAAAAAATAGTG